>VWZK01019969.1:0-17839 GCA_013396935.1 Baryphthengus martii
TTAATCATCTTGGTGGCTCTGTGCTGGAATTGCTCTTCCTGTTCTTCTCTGCTGTAAAGCTAACAGTGTGAATTCTTTCGTTGTACAGCACTTTAAAGCTTTATGAGTTACAAATGTTATGTGATCAATTATTGCTACACAATTGAAATCAAATGCATGTTTTTGCATTTATTTCCTTCCTTGATGATTTCATGTATGAATTTAAATTGGAATTCATAATTGTGTGCTTGTTTTACTCTTGTACATTCTATAGTCTACCTCAAAAGTCTGCAATGTATTTCTAAGTAAAGGTTTCAGTCCTTTTTTTTTTTTTTAATGTTCAAAATTCCATTTTGGCAAGCCAAGCTCAAGTACTTTCCACCTATAAAACAAAATCCTAAATAAAAGGCTAGCAGTATCCATAGAGGACATCTTCAGTCATTCATACAGATTTCGTTGGCACACACACTAGTGTGCCTGAACCTCACTTCCATTAAAATTGATGAAGCTAAATATACAGCACATTTGGAGGACTGTCCAGATGACAATTTGTCTAGATTCTGATTTGATGCTATACCCATACACATACCAAATCTTCCACTAAACGGTTGTATAACCTTTTAACAATGTGCATTAGTCAAATATTTTAGAAGGTTCTATATACAGACATAATTAATCATCTAAAAACCTGATTGACAAGGCAGCAAATTATCAACCCATTACTGTACCACATATGATTTTCCTTTAACTTCACTGCAATCTGGAAACAACTAAGTGCATGGGGGTAAGTTTGTCATTAAATTTGTCCAGCAACTCCTTTTCTCTTTACATCCCCCAAATAGAGAAAAGAATTTAACATGGAAATATTCAGAAAGTCTTTAAATGAAACGAGAGAAGAAAATTCAGTCTGTAGTCTTTTGGAATGCATGTTCTTTCTATGGTTTTTTTCTTAGAAACAGCAAATTCTGGCGCTTATTTTTTTTTTTTTTTTTCTTTTCTAAACCAGAAGAAAATCTAAAACTTCCAGAAGAGTTGAACTTTCTGAATATTCTCTATGGACTTACAAATCTTATTCATAAAATTACATCGTAAAATCGACAATTTATTAAGACAATGCAAGCTTTAGGAAAATGCATATTTTTAGTTCGATGTTTTTCCTAAAGTATTAAATTAAAATAAAACTTAAAACTAAATTAATTACATGATCAACATCAAAACCATTGCAAACACAAAGAAATTCACTTATATAAACCTAATATTGTATTTCTTTGTATCTCAGCAGTCTATACAACATTGTAAAAGAAAATCCTAAGCTCCTTCTATGCAAATCCCCGAGTTTCCTTTATGTTCAATTTCTTCCCACACGTGACAGTCATTAGGACAGGAATATCCCTACATTTTAAACTTAGAATATCATCTAAAACATCCCTGAAGTAAAAAATAGTAATTCCGTAGGCTTCTGTGCAGCTTAGATCAGTCCAGAAGAGAGTAAGTATTGAATAACTGAATTCCCTACCAGCTGAGAACACAATTCAGGAAAATATTTCAATGTCTTCCTACTCTTTGTACTAAATACCATTTTATCTTTCCACTAAAGAGAGAGATTAATGTACTTTTCACCAACAATTCATGAATTTTGTTTCATGACACTGTAATTTAGTTAGTACTGTGATAGTACAGCAAATAAAAGCATTTATTTTATTTATTTTCTTTTATTAGTAAATCTTCATGTCATCCAGAACTAACAAGATATTAATAATTGTGTAGGCATTTTTAGTGAATTATGTTGCTTTGCACTTATTTGAAAGGCAATAACTTAGTTCATCTCAGATATTCTGAAAAAAAAAAAAAAAAGATCAACTGATCATACTTTTCTCTGGTCACAGCTCTGAACAGTAAGATTGAATCATTTTCAGTTCATGTGAAAGACTAAAAAGTCATATAAACATAAGATTATTTCAGTATTGTTTAAATGACATCGTTGAAATGACATTTATATTTTGTTATAAAAAGTGGTATGATCCCATAGACTTGAGTTCTAGGAATAATAAAAAGAGTCAATATGAAGCTGTTAATCCAATAATTTTGGTTGGAGATTGAGTCAATTTATAGCTCTTTTCAAAAGATTTGAAGGTTTTAATCTTTTCCACTCTTTCATCTCTTATTGCAGTAATGGATAGGATGTTAGCTATTGAAACTTTATATGGGCATTGATACTATTTTACATATCTTGTCACTGTAAATGACTCATCTCAGACGTATTTATTTTTGATGCACCATGAATAATTTATTTAAAAATTACAAAAGAAGGGCTGCCTGTAAACATATTTAAATTTATCCTCTCCATTAAACAGAAAAAGATTCTTCTATTCAAACAAAGTTGAGTGCTTCCATTTCATATTAAAAAAAAACCATGGACAATTGATATAGTCAATCGGCAAGTAGGGATTCAATTAATAAATTTACTATATTTTATATATCTCAATATGACTCTTGTCATCATTGCATTAGGTGGAAGTGGTCATGAAACTGCTTTGGCATCTCCAATCTGAATGAAAGAAGGCAAAACCATCTGAAGACTTTGTAGAAAAAAACCAACTCGTAATAACAGAAGGCTGGCAATCAAACTGAGCCCTTCAGAATTACAAATGCTATTTCTTCAATGCAATGTGTTGCGGTTCTAGAAGACCTATGCAAGACTTACTATCTCCACTAGGACAGAAAAGCAATCTACTTATTTGAACAAATACACAGAGATAAACGGCACATTTCTTAATAGAGATCTTCAGTTTTGTGTGTCTTCTTGTTACAATGTTAAAAGTCAAAGCTGCTAAATGTATTTCAAATAACTGAAATAAAGGACCCAGGAGATTTACTGACACAAGAACATTACATTAGTGTAGATTTTACTAATTTCCTTACTTAATCAGATTTTCCTAAGTTTTATTTCAGAATTCTGTATTCCTGATTAGCCAGAGACATATTTTCACACAAGTCCTTTATTGACACTTTACATCTCTGTTATCACAGTTAGAACTGTGCTGAAGGACAGTGCCACATTTAGGACAGTTATCAACCAGAATAGCCTGGTGTTATTTAGCAGGGTACACTGAATACAGAAGTTTTCCATTGAAATTGTTTTGCCTGTTTCATGTTTTTTTCTCTTCTCTGCCTTATCTTCAGTGACACTGTTTAGGGAGAATGGTGTTCAAGAAGATAAAATTGGGCACGAGGCCATGATAACCTGAGGGCCCAGGAAGAACTCAGGGAACAGTAAACATGCTTGTTCTCAAAAAGGGAGAGTCACTGCTATGGAGAAGCAGGGAAAACAGGCTATATATGAAATGAGAACTGTAAAGTCACAGCTGGAGAAGAGGAACACACTGCTTGATAGTAAACTGTATCTGCTGTTCCCACAATGTAGGCAGTCATCAAAATGCTTTCTCTGCTTCAAACTTCTCAAAGCAAATTCACATTTCATACTTAACTGAACAGTGATGAACACTGCTGGTTTTCATTATGCTTCCACCTCTGTAACTCAAAACATAGATGACAACAAACATAATTGACCTTTATGCACTAATTGAATAATTTAATATATCGGGATTCAGTTGTTGTACATTGACCCTGGCTGGATGCCAAATGCCCACCAAAGCCACTCTATCTCTCCCCTTCTCAGCTGGGCAGGGGAGAAAAAATATAACAAAGGGCTCGTGTATTAAGGACAGGGAGAGATTACGCAGCAATTACTGTCATGGGAAAACCAGACATGGCTTGGGGAAATTAATGTAATTTGTTATCACACAAATCAGAGTAGGATAATGAGAAATAGAAACAAATCTTAAAACATCTTCTCCCCACCCCCCCCTCTTCTTTCCATACCCAACTTCACTCCTGATTTTCTCTACCTCCTCCTCCATCAGGGACAGGGAATGGAGGTTGTGCTCGGTTCATTACACATTGTCTTTGCTGCTTCTTTATACTTAAAGGAGGAGGACTCCTCACACTGTTCCCTTGCTCCAGTGTGGGGTCCCTCCCTTGGGAGACAGTCCTCCATGAAATTCTCCAACATGAGTCCTTCCCACAGGGCTGCAGTTTTTCTTGAACTGCTCCAATGTGGGCCCTTTCCATAGGGTGTAGTCCTTCAGGAACAGACTGAACCAATGTGGGTCCACCGTGGGGTCACAAGTCCTGCTGGTAAACATGCTCCAGTGTGGGGTCTTCTCCTTCCACAGGTCCTGCCAGGACCCTGCTCCATTATGGGCTTCCCACGGGCTCACAGCCTCCTTTGGGCATCCACCCACTCTGGCGTGGGGTCCTCCGTAATCTGCAAGTAGATATCTGCACCATCATTAACCTCTGTGGGCTACAGGGGGACATTCTGCCTCACCATGATCTTCACCACAGGCTTCAAGGGAATCTCTGCTCCAGGACCTGAAGCACCTCATCCCTTCCTACTTCACTGACCTTGTCTGCCACCCCTGTAGCTCCCCCTGATACCAAAACCCTGTCATGGGAACTCAATGCAATAGTTTAGTTTAGGACAGATTCATTTAGTATATTAGACTTCACTTAAAAAGTTGAAGAGGAGGAATTTGATAGAATTCCTTAATTATCTTTTTTTTGTAAGACATGAATATGAGAAAAAAAATGAAAAGAGAGATATTTAGGAGACGTAGAGATAATCTTTATATAAACAGAACTTCAAATTAAATCTGAGTTTTGCCAGAACAGTCTGAGGGATTATCACAAACTGAAATATGATTTCTAAATCATTTGAGGAAATTGTAAATGTAACTCTCTTTTTCCTTTCTCTCACTCTCTCCTCTGTGACATGCATGCACATGTATCCATAGAAGATGTAGAGAAGAACCATTATATTGATCCGATTCTGCAATTTTTGCTTTTCTAGACAAATAAGGTCTTTGTGCCTTAGGAAGACTCTATAACCGAAGGAGCCCTAAAAACAACCACTGAATAGTCTAAACATGCTGTGAGTAATCATCTAGGAGGTTATAGAACCAATAATGTTGCTGAAGACACTAAAACAACTTTATTGTCTTTTTTTTAAAAAAAAAGATAAAAGCATTTAAAAAATACTTAATGACAATATATTATCTGCTATGTAAAATTTAGTGTGTTATAGTTAAACAATACATAAAATTGCTTTATTTAGTACCAGCTATCTGCATTACCAGTCAACAAAAAGTATTTAAAGGGTGAATCTTTGGGAATATAATTTCCAGTCTGTTCACATATAAGCAAGGACAAAAATCAGGACTTGTATTTGAAACAATAAGACTTAAGATAACCTGGTGGTTCCCCAAAGAAGCCAAACACAGAGACATTTGTGCAAGCCCTTAGCTTATCCGGGTGATTCCTGGTTTTGCTATCCTCAGCTGGCACTGAGGCAGAACTTGTTCCCAATTCTTTTACAGATGCTAAAACACTGACTCTCTCAAGTTGCTTTCTTCTCAATCACTCTTCCCAATCACTCCTCACTTCTGAGATTTTGCCCAGAACAACTATCTCATAGCTTACAGTTAAGCTTCTGCAGTGATTAGTGCAGCACATTAAAGACAAAAAAAATTTCCTTCAGGGTCTGTAGCAAATATACCGCCAGATAATACACATTAATAAACAAGCTAAGCCCTTGTATATAATACTCCTTTTTGTAGAAGTTCATGAGGTCCTGTTCAGTCAAGGAAAATGCAAGCCCCATGAGGCTTCCTCCAATTTTGACTGATGAGCACGGCTGGATTGAGGCAGAGAGTTGGCTAGGATTCGATACTGCATTTCTTGCCTGTTGATCTCAGCAGGGTACAGACTGCAATACAGAGGAAACAATCTCATAGAGAGTGCCAGTCACTTGTGCCAGCTCAACAGGTTACAGGAGCACATGAAAGACTTGCTTGGGAAATGGATCCAAATTAAACAAACAGTAAATAAATAAATTGTGAGAGACACAGAGTGTTATTTTAGCTTGAAGTAGTTCTCCAGCTTTGCTGACTGCTTGCTTGCTAAAATGGTAGGCAGGAGGTGTTCACTTTGGTAATGCAGACCCACACTTTCACAGTTGCTCGCAGGTCTTCTGGCAAACCTGCCTATCCAGAAATCAAGGTCTGTTGCTGGGCAGGGGGAAAACAGAGAGGAAGGGGAATGTGATTTTAATGTCAGAATATTTAACAGTTTACTTTCTTGGTTCTGTAATAAAATGTAGCTAGGAGGCAAAATGACTGTAGATACAAAAAGAAAATTTACATTTGGGTAGGAGTCGCTATGCTGTTGAATGTACTAAAGCCTAATATCAGCAGGATATGCTACCTGTGAACAGAATTTTTGACTTGTGAAGTGAAGTGAAGTGATAGAACAAGAGGAAGCGGTCTCAGGCTGTTCCAGAAGAGGTTTAGATTGGATATTAGGAAAAATTTCTTTACCAATTGAGTTTGTCAAGACCTGGAACAGACTTCCAAGAGAAGTGGTGGAGTCACCATCCCTGGAGGTGTTTAAAAGACATCTAGATGTGGTGTTGAGGGACATGATTTAGGGGTGACCTGGCAGTGCTGAATTAGTGGTTGGACTTGATGTGTCTTCCAACCAAAACATTTCTAAGATTCTATAGCCAGTAAGTTATTCAGGATGCTTCATTAGCACACTTGCATGTAAATGAAATAGTATTTCATGCTCAGGAATATTCACATTTCAGTAAAATTTCCTTTGTAAATGAATTGGAATCTCTTGCATTCAACTTATATATTAGTCTTTATTCACACTTATCACAGTAGCAACAAGACTAATGGACAAGTGAGAAGAAACCAGCTAATTAGTACCTTATGTGTCATGTTAGAGCTGAACCAACACACACACAAAATAACAAGGACTTTTCAAAAAGATCTTCAGTGACTCACTGCTCTTCAGCTCAGTTCTCCTTCTCTCATCTGTTGGTTATGACAGAATTATTTTTCTAAAAGAGAAAACCAGGAGGAGTTTTCAAATAGAATAGATCTGCGCAGGGAAACTCCTTTCTTCAGCTATCTACTGTTTCCAGATGAGATTCAAAAGGGTACCTGAAGAAAGAGAGTGATCAGAAGGCACCTTGTGTCACAGTTTAGGTTCAGGGCAGCTCACTAAACCTACAACAGCTGCTAATCCCCCCTCCCTCCCCTAACGGGAAGAGAAAAAGAATAAAAGAGAGAGACTTATCGATTAGGCAAGGAAGCTAGAACAGCTTTAATGAAAATGGAAAAATAATAAGAATAAAAAAATCGAATATATACAAATATATACAAGACCAGTATCGAACCCAACCCCCCCTGATGGCAATTACATCACCATCGCCACTGATATTGTGGAGCAGGCACAGGGAAAGTGCCAGACTGGGTCCAGCAGCAGATGGGAACTGTGTTCAGGAGGTGAATTCCAGTACTGGATTCAGGAACACTCAGATCAGAAGGCAGAATGGACACAGTCCTCTTTGCATTCTAGTTGTTGAAGGAACGAGGAAGAATAAGGGCCCAGAGCAAGAGTCCCCGAGCTGAGAGCAACAGAGCAAGGGCCCCCAGTAGCCGAATATGGCGTCTATGGGATGGAATACCCCATTGGTCAGTTTAAAGGCACCAATCTATCCTCTCCTCCCTGTAAATGTGGCCTTTTTACTTTATGGAGCCCCGCAATGTGGTACACAAGATCTAGCAATGGCCTTGGTCTGCGCACCAGTCCCTGGTAGTGACTCTAGACATCAGCATTACCACTGCTAGAAACAGGCACTGCCTGTGAAATCAGTGCTGCTAATTTCAGAAAGTGCAGTTAGTTAAAGAAACTTAAATCCTGCAAAAATAAGAAGTCAAATATTTGGATTGAAATAGCCGAAATCAAGTCCTTTCTATCACAGAGAAAAGCATAGGATCATAGAATCACAGAATGTTTCAGGCTGGAAGGGACCTCCTGAGGTCATCTAGTCCAACCTCCCTAGACAATCAGGGTCATCTCTACCTAGGTCAGGTGGCTTAGAGCATCATCAAGCCTGACCTTGAATGACTCCAGGGATGGGGCCTCCACCACTTCCCTGGACAGCCCATTCCAGTGATCTATCACCCTTGTGTTAAAGAACTTTTTTCTGATATCCAACCTAAATCTATCCTTTCCTAGCTTGAACCCATTGCTCCTCGACCTATCCATACAAGTCCTTTTGAATTGATCTTCCCCTGCCTTCATATAGGCCCCCTTCAGATACTGGAAAGTCAGAATAAGGTCTCTCCGAGCCTTCTCTTCTCCAGGATGAAATCATAATGCAGGCTAGTTAGACACTAGGTGCACAAGCAGTGATGGGGAACACTGAAGGATGCTGGGAGGTGGTCATCTCTTCTGGGAAATTATTAGATCTGTTCCTAGTAGATTTGGCTGGGAGCCAAACTAACACATCCCAGCCACAACCCTGGAGGTAGCATGGGCTGGGCACTCTAGACTCTTTCCATTAAGGAGTTTGAGTATGGTCGACAGTATTTTGGAAGGTTACAGAATTTAGCACCATGGACAGAGATCACGCCATATCACTTGGCTGTAGTCTCAGAGAGCTGCCCCAAACATATGTGTTTTACTGGTATAGTACAGCCTAAGCAAGCAGCAATAACTATATTTCTAAAATTACACTGTAAGGACAAAGATGAATACATGTCCTGTTCAGTAAATCACTGATAATTCATTTGCAAGTGGGCGACATCTAAGCTTTTTGCTGGATTTGCAGTCTTTGCACAAAAAAAAAATTAAAATAAAATATTGGGGAACTCAGAATA
Organism: Baryphthengus martii; assembly: GCA_013396935.1. Taxonomy (NCBI): domain Eukaryota; kingdom Metazoa; phylum Chordata; class Aves; order Coraciiformes; family Momotidae; genus Baryphthengus; species Baryphthengus martii. The sequence goes on from VWZK01019969.1 coordinate 8,772, forward strand.
TTTTAAAAGGAATTATTGACCTAAATACATTACAGTTGTCAGCATGCTTTTAAGACGTTAAATCTCTGTAAAAACATAATCCATAGCATCTTCTGTTTTAACAAAATACTATAACCCTCAGCTGAGGGTTTCAGGTGCTTGTTATCTGAAACCTATATGACCTGGACATACGTAGGCTAAAGCCAGGGAAGCTGAAATGTATAAAAGACCACACAATAGTACCCTTGACAAGACAGTGATGTTTTGATGACACCAAATTGATTCTGTGAGCAGGAGTGTTGATCTGTTCAAGGGTAGGAAGTTTCTGCAGGGGGATCTGGACAGGTTGAATTGACGGATCACGGTCAATTGTATGAGATTCAACAAGCTGAAGTGCCAGGTCCTGAACTTCAGTCACAACAACCCCATGCAATGCTACAGTTTTGGGGAAGAGTGGCTGGATAGCTGCCTGACAGAAAGGGACTATGGCATGCTGGTGGACAGCTGGCTGAACATGAGCCAACAGTGTGTCCAGGTGGCCAAGGAGGCCAACAGCATCCTGGCATGGATCAAAAATAGTGTGTCCAGCAGGAGTAGAGAAGTGGTTGTGCCCCTGTACTCAGCACTGGTGAGGCCACAGCTTCAGTACTGTGGCCAGTTCTGGGCGCCACAGTGTAAGGAAGACATTGAGTTGCTGGAGCAGGTTCAGAGGAGGGCAATGAAGCTGGTGAGGAGTCTGGAGCAAATGTCTTATGAGGAGAGGCTGAGGGAACTGGGATTGATTAGCCTGAAGAAAAGGAGGCTCAGAGGAGACCTTGTTGCTCTCTACAACTGCCTGATAGGAGGTTGTAGTGAGGTAGGTGTTGGTCTCTTCTCCCATGTAACGAGAGACAGGATGAGAGGAAACGGGTTTAAGTTGCTCCAGGGGAGGTTTAGATTGGATATTAGGAAAAATTTCTATACTGAGAGAGTGGTTAGGCATTGGAACGTGCTACCCAGGGAGGTTGTGGTGTCATCATCCCTTAAGGTGTTCAAAAAATGTGTAGATATGGCACTTCAGGATATGGTTTAGAGGTCACGATAATGTTAGGTAGATCACAGAATCACAGAATCACAGAATGTTAGGGATTGGAAGGGACCTCGAAAGATCATCTAGTCCAATCCCCCTGCCAGAGCAGGAACCTAAATGACATCACACAGAAAGGCATCCAGGCGGGTTTTGAATGTCTCCAGAGAAGGAGACTCCACAACCCGCCCTGGGCAGCCTGTTCCAGTGCTCCGTCACCCTCACTGTAAAGAAGTTCCTTCTGAAGTTTAAGCGGAACCTCCTGTGTTCAAGCTTGCACCCATTACCCCTTGTCCTGTCATTGGGCATCACCAAGAAGAGCCTGGCTCCATCCTNCCCAGATCCCTTTCCCCTACACTGCTCTCCAACAGGTCTGTCCCCAGCCTATACTGGAACTTGGGGTTGTTCCTGCCCAGATGCAACACCCTACACTTGCCCTTGTTATATTTCATTAAGTTTTTCTCTGCCCAGCTCTCCAGCCTGTCCAGGTCTCGCTGGATGGTTGGACTTGATGATCTTGGAGGTCTTTTCCAACTTTAATCATTCTTTGATTCTGTGATTCTGTGAATATGTGATTTAGTTGCTCAAGGGAAAAAAAAAAAACAAAACACACCAATGTGATTAGAAAAAAGGAGTTGAAAGATGGCATCTCAGCAGCATGGTGAGTCTGCCCATACCCAGGGGCACTGGAGGTTAACCCATCCTTACCTAGCTGATGCCTGGGCCAGCAGAGATTGGTTAAGTGTCTCACTGGGGATAGTGAGCTTATTAGCATGATTAGCTTATTAGTCCCAGCTATCTACTGCAGATATTACAAAAAAAAAATAATTACTTTCTAATCTTAAACTGTATGCGTCCAGCTCACAGAGTCACTTTGTATGTGGTAAAAGTTGCCTAACATGCTCCAGGTAGGGATGGTCACAACATGAAAGGATTTTCTTAATAGAGTTGATTTCTGAAGTGCTCAACATATACCAGCCACTCTGGAAAAAGTCAAACAATGCATGACACCGTAAAAGAATAGCTTATGAAAATTAAACAAATTAGGATCTGTTCTTAGGCATCAAGGCAAATTACTGGGACAATTGTAAAATTTAATCTACTTCAGTTTGTATTTCGTAGTTCTTAAAATTATGGATTTTCATGTCAAATTTATTTGTATTCCCATACATTTTCTGCTATTCAGATAAACAGGTATCTTTCAAGAGACTAATACTCACAAAAACACTGCTTATATTAGTCTTTTAGCATCTTACAAAATTAATTATTTTAATTGAATTGCTTCTAACTAGGAAAATAGAAACTAGTAAATAAAATGCAAGTTACAAATTAAACACATTTCTTAGATTCAGGTTCTGGGAAGAGAGAGCTGGAAGGGACATTTGATATTGATGGATGTTTTGCATACTTCCACAAAGACAGGAGCTGTGGTCTAGTCCATATCGTTCTAGAGTTTGCTATCCTAGTACCAATCTGGCATAGTGGCCTTTGGTAAAAAAAAAAAAAGCCACTAAAATACAAGGAATCCATTAATAAATCAACAGCAAAAGTAGCTTAAAAAGTACAGTGTACTATTCATAACAAAGGGTGCAATATGACAAATTACTAGATAATAATTAAGCTAGTTTTTAATGAGAAAATGGATGTGTTTAATGATCTTATGTTGCTGCTATTTAATTAGAAAAAAAATGTACCAATTAAGCACATATTTAATCAAGACTACAGTAGGTCAGAAAGCATACTTACATAGGAATAGCTTCTGTTTAGGCAAACTTGAGAAGAAATGAGAACCTGTCCTATGACTTCACCTGTATTCATGTTCGTGAACCTTCATAGCATCTAGGGAAACACTGAGCAGCAAGATTTTAAAAACTACATCACAACCAAAAGACAGTTGAATTATTCATGCCGTATTTTTCTGAAGATAAAAAGAGAGAAAAAATAATTGGGAAAAAATAAAGTGTCCCAAATAAATAAAAATAACTCAGAAATTATTATATAAAGCTCTCAAAGAATATAGGAATTAATATGTTTTAATTGCTAATATAATGGACATAAGTATTAGATTAATATCAGAAGCAGTCTTGAGCTGACAGACTCATAAGGCAGATCACCAATAGCTGTCATTTTTCTTCCAGATCAATTCAGTCTCTTCACAGCCATTATTGTGCACTATTCAGAAATATTTTCTCTCAACTCCACTTTAAGGATGCGATCCATCATTGAAATTACATACTCCTGCTATCAACCTTCTGAGCAGTTCTTGGGGATTAAGAAAGACCAGAACCTGTCATTTCTCTAGCACAATGGCAGCTGCAGATTGCATTTCACATGTTAACTTGTGACGCTATTTCCAATTTGTGCAGTTTGCTAACCATTCTCATGATGAAAGCTTCTACAGAGGCTTGAGCCCTGGTTGACTGTTCTCTAAGAGCAGGAGAAAATCCAAGGGAATTTTTCATTTATTGTTAATAAAGGCACTAGATAACTGTTATTTACCTAATAACAGACAAAATTTATGAGATTGTATATATATGCACATTTCTGAGTGGAAATAGCCAGTTAAGCACATCACAGGACACTGTGATCTTTCTCCTAAACTTATTGAGCCTTAGCTGTGCGTTATGAGAAAATGCATCCTTGCTGAAGACAACCCATTTGTGAAAGTCCATATACTGCAATGATAAAGAATTTTATAGGAACTTTTTTGTCTGTTATGCATTCATTAATCTGTGGTTGAAAATAATCTGTCAAGAAATTAGAAAAAAAGATCTTACAACTTCACAGAACTGGCCAGTTTTATTTGTTACCGTAGGGGACTAGTGATAGTTAATGTACTTTTGATAGATGAAGAACAAAAACATAACTGTTGGCAAAACAACTGAGATATGGACTCAAACCAGACACTCTTGTAATTGAATAACAATACTTCTAAAAAGATTATCTTTCATTAGCAAACAGCTTCCAAGTTGAAAAAATATTAACTACTATTCATCAAAAGAAGTAATTCAATCCTCTCCATTATCTTGCAATAATATTTCTCTCAGGAAATTATGGGCTGAGAGAGGTGAATTTCCTTTTTGTCCTTTAAGGTTGTGTTTAAAAAAAAAAAATCCAGAAAGAAATCTTCCAAATGAGTCTCCAGACAAGTAGCAACATTATGGAAAAAAATACTCATCTATAAAGCAACAAACTCATCAATTACAAAGTTATGCAAGAAAATTAGTTGCCTCCACAAGTTTTCTTGTCTATAACGGAGGCTTGAGCAGCTTGTTCATTTAGGAGCCTTGGAAACTCTACTTAATCTTGGGAGATTTCTTTATAGTTGCTATTGCAAATCTCAGTACTGAGGTCCTATGCAACTGTAAACAGCAGTTGTTTTCAGTATTAAGTAATGGCATTACTGTAAACTGCCGAAATGTGTTATGATTTCCCGTTTCTTTTTCAATGCCCCCAAACCACCTTTAAAGTTTAAACACAGAAAGGGACTTTGGGATAATGATCCAGGGTTGAATCAACTCAGACTGCCAAATGCTCTACAGCCAATTCCAATGACAAATAGAACAGATCCTGAAAACTACCTCACACATATAATGCTTTTGAATTGCTGGTTGTGCTCACTCCCAGAGGTGAAAGATTCATTTTTCATCTCACCCTTAAGGACATAAGTGCATTAGTCTCTCCTACTCTAATCCAATCAGTGGCACTGTTCCTCTCATGGGTAAAAGATCATGTAGCGCCACTCTGTCATTATAAACAGGACTTATGAAAGTTTCAGAATTTCTGTTTTCTTTAGTAACCTGCTGTACTGAGCCTTAGGAAGCCTGAGAGAGAAGCGCATGTTAGGGAAGGGACGTTGTTTTGAATGGAGATATTTTAGCTTAATTTCAATTCCTAACTGTCTTAAACCTTCATAAAAGAGATAGAAATAGTCAAGTGTGGTTAAAATGTCAAAACACATGCACAAATAACTTGACAACTAGAACTAGATGATATACATTTTGGGTTGGTTTCTCAGAGGTCTCTCTCACTTTTTATCTCAATTTCACACAGAGTTGTCCAGTCTTTATTTACCTTCTGTTCACCATATGGAAGATAAAAACTGTCCATATCCAGTATTTGGTGGATCAAAACCTGCACTTTTACATGTATGTGTGTATATTTGTATAAGAATTTTTATATTTATAAAAGAATTATAAACACTCGCATGTGTGTGTTTTATATACATATATATATGAAAGTGTATAAAGGTATACAGAAGATGATAGGCTTTTACTGCCTACAGCAAGCTGTGCAGCTTGAAATATTCCAAGCAGTTTTACCTGTCAGATGTTACTCACTTTTACTCAAACCTATCAAAAAGTCCTCCGGAGATAGTATAGAGGAGAAAAATGACATCAAGGAACAATCAAGCAGGAATATTATGAAAGGACTGAAAACGAAGTGTATTTTTGAAATCAAATCATATTTTGATAGGTAACATATCTTTCATAATAGTAAAATACTATAATCAAAGATTGATTCCACTTCTACTCTGTAAAATGTTCTGTTTTATATAATTGTATTAACACGTGCATTAGCTCATTAAATTGCTGAACATGCTATATATAAAAAAGGGAAAAAATATTACATTTCTGTATTATCTTGTTAACTCTCACCTGAAAGTATTAAGGGAATATTTGTGTATTCCATAAGAATGAACAGGAACTCTAAGCATAACTCTTACGTTCTCCTTCTTCTTCATGCTTTGTAGTTTTAGTGTCACATATAAAGTAAAATAATTAGATCTTTAGAATATGTGGTATTGTATTTCACTGATGTCACATATAATCAAAATCTAAGATAGAAAATAAAAAAAAAATGTATATATTTTTTAAGGATCTATATAATACCAGTCACAGAAGATTTGACCACTTTCTTCCTGAAACCACTCTTCATAAACACATGACTGTTTGTGCTTTACTGCCACAAATGGGCGAAGGAAGTGAAATTAAAAAAAAAAAAAGGTAACCATGGTAACCTAAGTATCTTTCATATTGTAAAGTCTCGAACAGAATTTGCAGACTCCACCAGTCAGAGAAAAGAAGCAACAATATAGGATGAAATCTATCAATTCCAGCTTTGGCAGAAATGAAATATTAATGAATGGTTACAGAAAATTATTTTACGGTCACTTCTTTCGAATAAAACAGTATGTATTGCATATAATTATATACTTCCATGTATGCTACAATTTATTACCATCTGGTCATGGATGTTCTTCAAGATGAAAAAAAAAAAGTATTATATTTGTATATTTTGTTACATGGGTATGTATATATTGTGCTATTTCTTCTGAATAGTATAGGCTTACAAGGAACAATTTTGTTCTCTAAACAGGAAATTTTATTGAAACTCTCTTTTCATCATTCGCTTTCCTAAGAACAATCATCTCAGCTTCTGCTGACATCTGCACTAGAAAGAAATAAAACAAAGCTAACTCCAAATTATACTCATATTTTAAAATGTATAATTTTATTCTTAGAGGCTATTCATGATTCATAAGAAATGTGACCAACAAGTGAAGCAGAAAGTATCTTTATATGAAATGAAGATATATTTACATTAACATTGATTTCCGACTTGAGTGAAAATTTTTTTCTATATTTATTTTCAACCTGAATATATTATCCACCATATCTATAAAGAAAACAGAACAATACAAGCAGAACAGAGAATACCCATGTTTGACAAGATCTTTCATTAGCTACACATCCTTAAATCAATTAAACTTTTTTTTTTAAAAAAATACATTCTTTTGCTATGCCTGCTGTAAGATTTAATTTGTTAATGCTTGTAAAAGTAAAGGACTAAACACTATTTATAACTTAGTGGTAACGAACTTATTTGTGCAATTCAAGACATAAAATAAAACATTATAACAAAGTCTGTTCTGCACCTTTTCTGTGACTGGAAATGTTCAGAAATCCCTATCCCCCTTGTTCACAGTAAGGAAAAAAAACATCAAAAAAGCTATAAACCGTATAATTTCCTTTTTGTGCAATAGTCATAGTCAAACCCCTGGATGAAAACTCTTTAGCACAAAGTGGGAGAAAAAAGCACCTTTCTGTTCTACTCTTTCTGGTGCTGTCATTATTGCCATAAGTAGCTGTCATATTCCAGATTTGGCTTTGAGAGGGTTCACATTCTGCCCCACATTATCTATTTAGCAACTAAATAATGAGTTAAAGTAGAAATATATCCTGAAAACACTACGTATAATCTGAATCAGTTTGTTTTTTTTTTCTTCTCAGTTGTAGTGCAACAACTAAAAACAGTTTGCCTTCAATCTCATTATACATTTCAGCTATTTAAATATGTTTAAGATAACCTTGCTGTTATGTTATGCAGTATTTTCATGCTCTGAAAGCAAGTGTTCGTTACAGGGAATAACAATAACTCAAGTCAAAGCATACTGATAAGAGAATTAAAACAGTGTGAATTATTTCACATTCCTTCTTTGCTGAGCGCATATGCTCATATTCGCTTAACTTCTTGGAGGTGTAACACTGAAAAATTGATTCAACTGCTTTTGTTATCTGACATGAAAGTAGCTGACTATAGGTCTATACTGTTGCATTGAAAGGTAAAGTAATTTGGCAGAAACTAAACCTCCTTGCATTCCCACTTGTCCTCAGATATCAGAGGGACTGGGGGCAACTAGACTTGGCATTCCGAGTGATGTCCATTTTAGCACTATAAACCAAATATTGCGGATACACTTACTAGTGCGCTGCACCTTCCATCTGGTTGTTCTTACAGCCAGCTCTGTGAAGGGTGCAGTTTACCCAGTTTGACACAATAAGTTTGATTGCATTCAGTATGTTGAAATCTCATGATTCTGTATTCACTTAATAGCGCCCTGCAATTTCCATTTAATCACGATCTATGGACTCATACAGCCAGACTTGGAAGAGTTTGGTGGCATCCAGTGGGAAACCTTTGCGACTAGTTGTACGAACAGTTTATTGAAGCAACAGGAATACAGGTTCTTGTAGATAGCCAGTGATAAATATACTGTCTGTAAAACACATGCAAGTATCAAGATTGTAAATAGTACAGCCTGGTTACAAAATGCATTAAGTTAAAAACAACTCTATAGAGATTTCTATGTTTTCCTGAGGAAATACTCAGGAAAGTCCAGATCTTACCCAAAGTTGTCCCTACAGCATAAAAGAGAGCCTCATCCTCTCAGACTGATCACACAAGTCAGAGGTGGTCTGCAATGGTATCTTTCCTGACTTGTTCACGATGATTATCTTCCCTAATATCCCTCCTTCCTTAAGCTATTTTTAATACTATTTTTTTTCTCTTCAAGGTGGAGCTTGAGTGAGTCTAGTCATAGATACCTTTATTATGATTTGTGCAATATTGTCTCACTTTTAAAAGTACAGATTAAGACAATTCTTGGAGCAAGCACAGTGAGAAGTGATCACACTTTGGAAGGAAGTAGCCTTTGGGATGAAGGTGTGCTTTGGTATTATAATGAAATTATTGTGAGCAAAGTTCACACAAAAGACAATATTTTGTCAAAAAAAGACAGGTGGCCCAAGGTAGCAAATATGCATTTTATCAGTTGCACAGTACCAGAAAGTTCCCACCTTCTGCAATAATTCAGAGATTTGGATAATTTTTGAGAATTTTGTCCTTCGTTTGTGAGTTCCTCAAAACACAGAAAAATGCCGAAGCTTTATTGGAGTGATCAAAAGCAGGCAAGATAACAGTTCAGTCAGCAGTTGACAACTACTGCTACAAATTTGAGGTTTGGACAGCAAATCCACTACAGAATTTGTACAATCTCATTGTGGAGTACGTAAGTCACACATAAGACGCATATAAGAGACTTAAAGGACCAGTCTCACCTGAGGCATTCAAGGCTTTACGGACAGGACTGCTGGAAACATCAGAGGACAATTCTCAAGCCATAACACACACCCACAATTTATTGAGAAGTTATGAAACTGTGGTGGGTTTGACCTTGGCT
>VWZK01019970.1:0-82424 GCA_013396935.1 Baryphthengus martii
AAAAAAGAGGGTGGGGGAAAGCACAACCTACCAAAACAACAACAAAACCCCCCACTAAACCCACAAAACTCCTTAATCTCATCAGTCCATAGAGTGGGCATGTGCTTGGATTGTAGTTTACAGGCCTATGAGTCACTTTTAACACCTTTCAGGTTAGAAGACATGTATTCAAAATGTTTACCACTCACCCTTACGGTACTGCATCATGCTTACAAATGTTCACAGTTTTGTAATGTGAATAGTCTGTAGAATCAATAAAACAATCCACCATGAAACTTAACTAACTCTTTCTCATAACCGCCCTTATAACAACACCCATGCATCAGAAAAGTAAGGTTAAACAAAAAGAATCAGCCTCAAACATTCACACCAAAATATATAGGACCCGTGAATTATGGTACGGTACAGAGAAAGTGTTTTGAATATGGAAAAAACATATTATGAATTGTTTGCTATGCTTAAAAACAACTATGTTGGAAAACAAATAAATGTTACAAAAGCAGCTATGAAGCTCACCACTAGTACGTGTAGGTGACATACGCCTGAACCAGACTGTTAATGTCTCTCCTGTGAGTGTGCTTGTTTGATTCCTGCAGTGATAACTCAGTTCGTTTCTCAAAGTGAGACTTGATAGGAAATAAAAGGAAGCAAGAAAAATGTTCTTTGCCAGAAGAATAGTAGTGATTTCTCACTCTGCCAACATCACATTAGCTAATATTACTCCAAGTGGCTTTTCAGTTCTTCATTGATGTGACTATACATCTGACAACAGACAAATAACAGAAAACGAAGCCTGAAGTCCATACGCAGCAAGAAGTCATTTTACTCAAGCCAAAAGGAGGCACGCTCCCCAAATTAACATCTTGCTTCGCCTCAGCTGCAAGTGGTGTATCATTTTTGGGGGCATTTTAAAGAATATATGGAACTTGCATAACGGTGGTTGGAGAACAGAGCTCCTGTGTTTTTTGCATCATATTCTATTACAATTTGTGCAACAGAGCTGTCTGGATTGCTAAATGAAATACTGACAAGGATACTGAACATCTGGAAGACTGCAGGTCTGGCAGAGGGTTGACATATTTTACATTTCAAGATAATGACCTGCAGTTTTATGTGCTGTCTTATGGTCACTACCTAATTGCTAAAGACAGAAATACGTCATCACCCAACATGCCTCATCAGTTGTCATTACAGGAGGATTTCTCAAGGAGGATTTCTTAAGATCAAGAACATGACTTTGTCAGTAGTTACAATAGAAAGTTGTGTTCTAATTTTCAAATTTGAATTCAACTATGTGTTACTTTTTAGTAGTGAACACCTAATCTCATTTTCAGAAACAGATCTCAAAAGATTTTGAAATCACAACCCTTTAATACCTCCCAAGAGCTGGACAATCAATTACTACTAGATGTTTCTGAAAAATCTTGGTTTAGTTTTGTGATGATACAAATAATCACATCTCATTGATACCTCAGTGTGTAAAAAAAAAAATTTGTAAGTAAAATAAAAGTCTCAAATGAAGCAGATGACAAGTATTCTTATTATGCAAGTAAAACAACATATCACCCTATACACTTCTCATACTGATTATTTAAAAAATTGGCAACTTTGAGTAAAAAACAAAAAAAGCTGAAATTTGATGTGTCTGAATAATTTACTCTTTAGAGTCTGGGGATTTATTTGAGCTGTATCTTGCACAAAAAACCCTGACGAAATGCAAAACCACTCAGGTACCAACTGCAGGATGAGACTCAAACAGGTCTCTGAAAAACAACTTTACTAGAGTGAATCACTGCCTCAAGCATGCCATTGAAGACAGGGCAAAAGGTAACCCATGAATCAGTAAATCTCACTCTAATGCCAATTCCATGCACTTTGTCCAACTCCTACGTTGCTTCTCAAAAAGCAGGTAGGCTGATACGTAATCACAGTCCCTGTGCAGTATCTCACCGGCTTATCGCAAGATGCGTGTTCCGTGTAGATCAGACTCATTACACAATAAACATACAGCTGTGGACACTAAGCATGTCCTCTACCATAAAAGCTCAGCTCAAAAAGAGAACTAAAAATTCAAACCCAGATGTATATCCAAATTTAATCCTGCTTTTTTTTCCCTAATGTACTTTAAAATTGCATATTGATGTGTAAACATATAAGGAAATCCAAATTTTACATCTTTGCATGGTCTTAAGTCCATTTACCAACATATAAAATTAACAAAGTTTTCTCACAGCTCTGCACCGCAATGTGCAGCATCAACTCCTGAAATCTTTAGGAAAAGATTCAGTGTAAAATTCAGGTTAAACAGCTATAAATTATTTAATTAAAAGGAATTTCTTCTCTTGCAAATACTCAGTTCTGTATTGTTTGGATAGATTTTTCCATACCCCCATAATGTTATGTTAGAACAGCTTTCACTGTTTTAAGAGGAGCATTAAATAAACCCACCAACACACTATTTCATTAACAACTTTTCATTATTTGTGCCTTGTGTAATTTGAAAGTAAAGCCAATGTAATGAAGACCAGCTACTGCTCACTCCACTTAGCTCATTTTGTGGACACCATTTTTATACTCATTCCCACATCACGTTGTAACGCTGCAGAGCTCAGCTACACGCAGGTAATGTGCAACTGCCAATATTCTCAGCATTAGTACAGCGACAAAATTGGTATTCAAGTGTTTCTCAATAAAGGGAGAATAAAGAGATGATTTTGACTGTATGCTGCTTAATTAGAAATGGCTCTCCCAAGGGAAAGTACAATCCCTGACATTTCACCTGAAGGCAAATTCCAGGATCCTGTACAGAAAAGCTCATCAGGGGAAATGAGGCACATCCTGTTTACTTTTCAGCTCACTTAGCTCATTAACAGCTACACATTCGGACACCTCACCACATTTGGGGTATTTTGTGCATTTCTGCAATAGAGGTTTGTAGTCATATTAATTAATATAACTTGAGGGGTTGGTGGTTTTGGGGTGGTTTTTAGTGTTTTGAGGGTTGTTTTGGTTTTTCGGTTTGGTTGGTTTGGAGGATGGTTGGGTTGTTGGGGGTTTTTTTAGTAATTTAATGCCTATGCTTTTTAAATGAGTTTTTGTCTCAAAAGAATATTTGATGGTTATTCAATAAACGGTTTAAGGCACAGCTGAAACAAGGAACTCAGGAGTGAAGGGGATGTTATGACACAGTCCTCTTTCTAATATCCCTCTAGATATCACTGACAATAAATACCTTCCTTGTAGCAAGAATTCCAGTTTATTTTCTTTGCTTTTAAATAATGATCACACTTTTCCTTTCTTTTTTTTTTTTTTTTTTTTACTGTTTCCTGAAGAAGCACCTAAGGAATTAGGATGCTTTAATATCACATTTAGTGCAACAAATCTTGGCTGCATTCCATTTCAAATTCAACAGCTAGCCGAAGATATCTCTCTCAAAAAAAAAACAAACCAAAAAAAAAACCAAAACAGTTATGAGAAAGATGGTTTATTGCAGCTTTTCTCAAAAAGCAATAGTCCACTTAAGCATGTCCTTCTTGATCTGAACGCAGGCAAAAACCAAACAAGCACAAAAAAAGAAAAAAAAAAACAACGAACAAAAAAACCTACAAAAACCCTTTTCAAAAGGAAGATATAGAAAACACAGAAAATTTATTCAGTACTACAGAACTCACGCTCAGTACTTGAGTGACAGCAATTTAAAGAGTACGTACTCCTAGACCATGCTTCAAATCCTCCCTCTTTTGTCTTCTTGTAGCCCTAGTGCTCTAATGATACATGTACAATTACAGAACCGAACACTGTCACTATTTTATTTTATCCAACAGAAATGAATTATGCAACTGGAATCACTATCCTGCTTCATCAGCCCAGATGACAAGCACAGTTACATTAAAACCAGCTAGTACATTAGAGCCCTGGGGAATGCGCTGCCTGCACTAGGGTCACTGAGACAGCTGACAGCAACATGCACTGCTGTGAATAACAGGTTTTGTAAACTACTGAATAAATCCATTTGCTCATCTGTGACCACGTAAATTTTTCTCAAAGTTAAATGAAGAGATGCTTTGCTTTCCCTTCCCATTAAGTTTTATTTTGCTGAGGCCCATAGTATACTCACTAGAGTCTCATCAACAGCTGTTTTTTTCTTTTAAGCTTGCCCTGCCACTTTGGGATGTGATTTTTTGCTGATTAAGTGTAATAGAAGCTGCTTCCTGCTACACCACAGCAAAACAGATGTTGCAAAAGCTGTGGTAGCCCTAAAGTTGGTCTCCTGTAGCAAAAACAGTTTCAGGCTAACTTTTCGTATATCACAAAAAATATATATTATATTTGTTGACTGAAACAGGCATCAAATAAACATTTTAACGGAGATTTTTGGGGTGAATGGGGTCCCAGAAAGCAGCAGAGTGAGAATGAAAATAAACTGCAGATCAAAGAAAATAGGACAGGGATGTGCTCAAGTAGTCCCTGTGTTCACCTTACTACTCTCAGGCACAGGCATCGCTGCCTATGGCACTCCTGGCAGATGCTTGTCAAGCCTGTTCTTACAAAGCTGAAGTGATTCCATAGTAGCCCTAAGCAATCTATTCCAGTGACTAATTATCCTTACAACTGCAAAGTTTTCGCTCATATCTAACTCCTAATCTCCTTTGCTTTAATTTAAACTCATCAGTTCTTGTCCTGTCCCCAGCGGACATGAAAAACCAGATTATTCTCTTCCTCCAAACAACAGCCTTTTGCCTACATCTTCTCAGCCTTCTTTACTTAACCTCTAGACTAAACAAATTCCTTCGGTTTGATTTTAGAGCTCGTGGGTTTCTTTATCATCCTTATTGCTCACCTCTGGACTCTCTCCATCTGATGCACATCTTTTTTGCTGTGTAGTATCCGGAGTTGGATAGGCAGTCTATCTGACATGTGAATCACCGAGTAAAAGCCTTTCCTCTTGTATTTAACAGGCAATACTTCTGAAACTTTATGTTTTTACAGATGATGCTTATTGGATTTTTTTCTGCACAGTTTCCATTTTGACACAGCTAATTCAGGATTTGAAGCTAGCTGAATCATTTAGATTGGATGTGCAGCTAAGTTAGAGCCTCAGTGAATATTCCTGCTCTCACTGCAGATCCAAGTAGCTTGTGGACCACACCGTAAGTTTTAGGATCCTAGACATCTCCAAGCAATGCTGAAGGGTACCGAAATCTATTCTTCACACACAAACATTTTTGTTTATATATATTTCAATTCTCTGACACATCTTGTGCTATTGGTTTCTGGTACTGGAAATACCCTCAGTGCACACCTGAGATCTGCAAAAGTAACCATCACTTCTATATTCCAGAGGCCTGTTGCTCAAAGGAGCTCAGCAATTACAGCTTCTTAGTATGCAACTACATATTTATGCTCAGTATGGGCATAAAACTTTTTATCTATGGCTTTATATAGGCAAATACCTTCTCACACCTTGATGAGTTACATTAACTAGCATACATTATTTTTCCTAGCTCACTCACAGTGAGATGATTCCTAAACAGTTCCCCAAGATGTTGCCTGGTATCTCAACAGCTGGTGAGTTGATGCTAAGCTTTTCTTACCAATGTTTTTCCTTATCTATTCCCCTGCATTCACAATATTCTTGAGTTTCCTACTCCTATTTCCAATCACTTTACCTTCCCAGAGTATTCCAGAGTAGCCTAAAAGTTTAGTTTGTCAAAGTTTGACATTTCCTTATCTTTGCTCTACTCCTTCCCAAATTTCTGTCTAAAATGAACACTTTGGAGAGGCTCACATACCAAGTTGCATATTATTACACCCTACATGTCCTCTGCTTTGCCTTTCCCAGTGTCACAGTAAGATTGTCTGAATCAAAGATGTTATTTAGACTTTTATCCACAGTACACTTTTTGGGCTTAATTTTAAGCCGCCATGCAAGTTCTAGATAGAAAACAAAGAAAGGACCCCACAGCAAGAGCTTTCCTTATAGGAAAGAAATAACTACCAGACTCATGGTAGCCATCCACTCAGAGTGACCAGATGTCCTTACCCAAGCAGAGGGACAGCAAGCATTACCTCCCATTTGGGATTCACCAGACCAGCCAGTCAGAGGCAGATGCCTGCCTGACTCCCAAAAAGAAAGGAAACTGTTGAGCAGTTAATTTATGTGTTAATTTATGCAGCCACAGAGTCTTTCTTTTACTTTAGAAAGAGATAAACTCTCAAAACAAAGTCTAAATGCTTGAATGTGAGCATTATGGGAAAAACTCAATTTCTCAATACTCTCTTAGCAACTTCAGGAAGAAGCCCCTCATCTTGTAGCGACATACAAGATCAGAGGACGCTAAGAGGTATACGGCACATTCGGTGTTTATGTCATCTACATCAGCACAGATGTCCCAGGAGAAAAAACCTGCATAGCAGCGTGCATTTGGTATATTTTAAGTCATGAACCAGGAAGGAAAGAATTGCATAATTCCACCCTGAGACAGAAATGGAAAGCAGACTAGTCAACAAGAAGTAATTCCTAAATTATAATTCAGGACCTGAAATGACATCTTAATGTCTGATTGGAGAGATCAGAAACAGGGAAAAAAATGCAACTTATCCTAGAACTGGGAGAGCCAGCCAAGGCAGATATTTTCAAAAGTCCTTCAGGAGTCATCTCTGTTTTCCTTTTTATGCTTCCATTTTGTATTTCCATATCTCTCTTTTCATGTTCACTGTTCTTGTACTGGTCTTACAGGTAAACCCCTTAACCTATATATGTTGTGGGACTAAGGCAAGGTTGCAATTCTGTCACTGGCACATTTTCCACATACTTACTCAAACCATGACATGAATAAGCTACTTACAATCATTTGCTGTTAGGAGAATTCCTTTCCCTTTATAACCAAGACAACAAAATAAGAATTATTCATCAGCTTTCGCATGCCAGAGAAATGTTTCAGTAAGATATCCATCTACATGAATCAGAGATGGAGATGCTTTGAAGACTTATTACAAAAATCTGCATCATATCACACCAGAGTTAAATGTAAGGCCTGTAAGACACTGTTACCGCTTCTGAAAAAACATTTCTGTTACAAAAAGTCAGTTACCTGGTACATGTTACAATCAAAGATTCTATTAAAACAGCTTCTCTTACAGAAAATAAACATTTATATAAATCTGAGGATAAAGCAAACAAGTCATTAATCTAATCCATTGACAAAAGAGATACGAACAAAATTTACAAGATTTGTAGTTCATAAGTCAAACATTTCTACAAAATACCATGTGTCTTTATACAGTGAGGCCACAATTCCCCTCCCTATGAAGTCATCAAGTGGTTTCCATTGAGTTTTGCTGGTACAGAAGTTCACTTAATAAAACAAACTAGAACTTTTAAAGTTGGGCTCTCAATCAGATGCTGAAGAAAATGAGAGAACTGAGCAGAAGCAAAGCTGATAAAGTAGCTGCATATTAGAAGACAGTTTGCAATTCAGAAAGGAAAATACAGGCACAGGAAGAACTCCTGGGTTCTGCAGGCAACCCCGACAGCAAGTACCAAGCACACTCCACTGTGGTCATAAAAAAAAATAATTTAAAAAACCAGTATTTTGTCTTAAAACATATACTTCTCATGTAACTAACGTAGAAAGCATTTGGTTTTTTGCAATCCTAACAACTCAGAGAATAAGAATTTTAAACTTGGAGCTCACTCACAAAGTGCACCTTTCTCCAACCTGAGGTAGCAGAGGCTGGGGATACAGACCAGTGTTGTCTCAAGAAGATTATGGCAGCTGAGCAAAGAGGTCTCATTTTATGAAAATGAATAGACAGTCTGTGACCTGTGAGCATTCTAGAGAAACCCAAGTGCCTGTCTTTCCTACTTTGCAACAACAGGAATCACAAAACACCTAGAGGCTGTAAGGCAGGAGGTAACCAGAGCAGCCTGCTGAGCGTCCAGCTGGGGGGAGTATTCCCCCAGCTGTGTGACGATACGTCTTTATAGATGACAGCCTTTCATGAAGTAATTATAGCTAAAATCTTCTAGTCTTGCTGGAACAGGCTACTAGTGTAGTAATTCCCAAGCAAGATAAAAAGCACTAACTCTACTTATCACTGACATTAAAACCCTGGTCTAATTAGAGCAGATGGACTAACACAGATTAACAGAATTGGATCAAACTGATCCAGGACAAAGCAAGGCATTTTTGAGGTAACACGCGGTTCGCTTCCAGTGAACAACATGGAGTTGGTCATAGTGCACTAAGACTGCTCATTTTTTTTTCCTGACTAGAGAGTTCTGGACTGAGCACGATGCAATTTTGATGTACACAGGAGGAAAAGGAAGGGTTCTTGGGACATTTACTACTTCAGAATGGGATATTTACTACTTCAGATTATACACATCATTTCTCTCCCAGGTCCTTAGTTAATTTAAATGATAACTGAATATTACAATAAAGTTTCCAAGGAGGCCACTTAAAAATAAGTACATTTTTCCTCTGAAATGGATGTAACACCTTTTTTTTTTTTTTAATATACACTAAAACTATTTAAAAATTGTACACAGAGTGAAAAATAACATCAAGAACTTCAAATAGTTTTGGTCAGACTTTGCAAGGATACAAAACCTTAAATAAAGAATTACCAGATTGCAACTTGGATGCAGCAGATTCTATGCAGTCTCATGAGGGAGTTCAGCTAGTACAGTGCTCAATACTGGCTACAGACTTCTCCATTTCTAAGATCCTCTGTGTTTGTTTAAAGCACTCCTATAAAGTAGAGCTTAATAATTTTGCCAGTGAACACGTTACCATCGGTGCCAGCAAGAGGAATTCCTGCCAGCTTTTCTAGCTCTCAAGAAGGTAAAGCACACCAGTGTGCCAGGGAGAACACACACACACACACACACATATATATAACGAGACTCTCAGCTGTCTCATCAATTACCCAGGCAATATTCTATGATATGTTCAGTAAGAAAATCACTAGGTAAAATCTGTTTCTTTTCCACATTCTCTGCAGTACCACTGGCTTAGCAGCCATTGCAGATGCAATTTTAGATATTTCATCACACGAAGGAAAAATATCACTGAATGTGTTTTCTAGATGCACAAGGAGCCTCTTTCTTCAGAGACTCTCAAGACCAAATTGGGAAGGAAGATTTCTTTCATGAGGCTACAAAGATCTATCTTCCAGCACTGACCAGGTGACCTTGATGGGATTTAAGATCATCCTGACCTACTTTCCAATTTTTATTATATTTAATTTATGAGCCACATTTATTCCTGACATCCCACTGTTCACTTGAAAATTGTTGAGATTACCATAAGACATTAACTTGGGCAAGCAGAAGTAGAGTCTGATTAACAACTATTTCCAATTTTTAAATACTAAGGAAAATATGAGTTGTTAAATTCTGAGATGTCCACACCCATATGGAGATCTGTCAATCTTAACAGGGCTTTGCATGGTGGAGAAGAGGAACAAGGGCTCTCCTAGGAACAGCCAATTCCAAGTTTGTGTCCCAAGAAATATCAAGTTTCTGAAAACAGTGATTCTGCTCAGACCTACTGTGCTTTTCTATCCTCTTACTCACTTTAAATGGCACTTAACATTTTGGCTCAGGTTAAACAAGAAAACAAGAAACACTTATTCCTAAATACTGTGGACAATTCCAGTCATTATAAATGTGATAGTTTAATAAAGGCGACAGCAGCCAGACGTATCACAACCAGGCAGGTGCTGAACAAGTTTTCTATCATAGGCAGCTTTGCCAGCACATATCTGGCCTGCAGTTCCCTTGCTATTTCTATCCTGGATATCTCTGGAGAAATGACTGCCAAATGAAAAGTACTGTACCAATTTGTGGGGTGTTTTTGTGATGTGCGTAAATGAATTCTTGGATAGGCTTAAATTCATACTGACTTGTGATTTAAGTGCAAATTTAAATTCTGGTATGTCTAAAGGGGAAAGGTTTGCGCATTGCTATGCAAGTCTGCCAGCTGGCCTCCACCATGATTTTCTGCCTTTGCTTTTAAAACTAAAACATGAAGCTTAAAACAGTTGGTTTAATATTTGGCATTATAGAAGATCATGTCCACATAAAGGCCCTGGAGAGAAAAGTTTTTGAGCAACTGGTGGAGTCACTGAAACTCAGCATTCATAGGACACATCATTTGCATCACTTTTATAGCTCATCTCTAATGACAATGAACTGGGAACTATTAGGTTTGGCCAAGCACTGATAAGGAACAAGTGATATTGAAAATGAAGTTAGTCATTAGATATTAAGCTGAGTACGTGAGTATAGTTTGATAAAACAAAGGAGTGGACAAGAGAGTAGCAGCCTCTTCCAGCTTTAAAACATTAAGTTGATTTTAAGGTGAAGAATCAACTTCCATATGCCAAACACCTGATGCTTATAACTGTACAGTTTCAGGGTCTTGTTACAGATAACTACTCAATCCTCTAAATACTAGGTAACACATACCTTGTACTTACTGTATTGGATATTTATCTCCTGATTCTTCTACAGATTTTTTCCCTTCTTCAATGATCTGTCATCTAGTGCTTAAAACTGCTTATTCTACGTAGTATAGCGTTGTTAGACTTCAGTTATTATATTTGCTCTAAAGTGGCTTTGTGGCCACCGAAATTAGATGGAAAATTCCTTCAATGCCCATGTGAACACATATCACACTACTTTCCATGTTACTATAATGTTCCAGGTGATGATCCAGCAAAAATTCAGCAATATTAGCTCTAGTTTCCCCATAAAACTGATTGAACAGCCACCTGTAAAGCTAATAAGCAGACACACAGCAGGATAAAATATAAGCCAGTTGAACTTTCACTCAATTTTTTTTCAAGATGAGTAAAGCACACAAGAATTATTATCCTGTCCAAATATTGTATAAGATGTTAAAAGGCTTTAAAAATCAGAAGCACTTATTTGAAAGTGCATTTAAATATTTACTGTATATGTTGTGACCTCTCAACTTGGTGCTTAGCTTACAGCTCCTGTAACAGTTACAGTACACTTACACACTTGGTACAGCTGCCAGAGCCCACGTTCTCCACCATTATTGGAAGGAAGAGAAGTTAGAACAAAACCACTACACTTCAGTCACGTTCAGAGTCAGTCAGTCTATTGCTTCCATAAACTTCCATTAACTATGACAAACAAGAAGTAATTAACGATTGCCTGCCACCAGAACTTTTTATTAATTTATTTTGGAATTGTAGTCTTATTTTCTCTCCCAATAAACCAGGAACAGGTTAAATTACTTTCCAAACTTCCACCTAGGTGTAATTCACTTTTCTAGTACGAAATTAGCATGACGAGCTACCTTGTTATGAGACATGTTAACACAAATATCTGTATGCTTGCTTAGTAATGAAAACCTGCCCTTACTGTTGTCCTAATAATCAGAAATTCCATCTTTTCCTAGCGAGCTGCCAATTTTCTTCTTTCCTTAAAATAAATGTCTGTAGTGTACTTGTATATTATACTTCTAGATCCATGCCAAACAACGTTCACATCACCAAGACCTTGTGATTTAAATGCATGGTGTGAAACAAGGCACAGTAACAAACCGAATTGAGCAGGAGAACAGATTTGCACGTGACAACATAACAAACACTCGTGGAAGGTTTGGAAGAGGAGTAGGAAACACCCTGTTGCTAGAGCAAGAGCCTCTATTACCTTCAGTTGCAGTGACTATTTCTGATTTGTTCCACTGTGCAAAGGAACTCCGAAAAAAAAAAAAAAACAGCGCCACGTTATTAAAATACAGATGTGTGAAGAGAGCTTAATTCCTTTAAATATGTCAACATAGCCTGAGCTATGCCATCTTTCTCACAGCCATTAAGAAGGCTGTCTGCACAGCATCCATGCAGAAATAACATCTGCCCTGCGTTTGGAGCAGAAGCATTACAATTTTACTGAGCCGAAGATAATCTACATTTATCCAGAAATTTGATAAATGTAATTGATCACTTGAAAATGTGAAAAACACAAATTTGGCAAAGATTTATTTTCCCTGCCCATCCACTGGCAACAGCTCCAAGCAAAAATCCTCCTCACTTGAATATAAATATGTAGCAGGCTTCTAAGAAAATAATCCTGCAACCACAGTTGCTCAAACTGACACATGTTTCTGGTGATAGATAACAGGAATATTAGTGAAAAGAATGTGAGTTATTTCTGTGCTTGCTCAGCATATCCAGAACAGTTATTAAAACTCCACAGAGTTTTAATATGAGACACGATTTGCAAAGAAAGACGACTATGACTTCAAGTATCTTTTCTACTTTAGCACAGAACATTAGAGTTATTTGCAAGGCTATTTAATTTGCAAGATATTGCAACACATTCTTCAGGTATTGAAATGCTAAACACAACCAATTTACTTTGGGAAAATGTCATCGATACTTCAGTACCACAGTACACTTCATAGCTAATTGGTTTATACCTTCAAAACCAAGTAGACTGTCAGATTACAAGCAGTCAGTGTTACCACATCTATTCCTAAAAGACAATGGTGGGGACAGAATAACAAAACTTGTGTATTGTTTCAGGTCACCAGCACTGTGTGAGGCTCATCTAGGTGCAAATGATCCTACTCGAGGTACCACACAGCTCACAACTGTTGAACTTTCTCCAGCAGAACCTGAGCAGATCTGCGAGTCCGTCCTGATGAACTGTGGAAAAGTCCCTCACAGAACAGTAAAAACCACTGGAGGACAATCAGCGTTCAAATAGCTAATCTTGTTTCACTGTGAGCTCAATTAATTGTCAGGTTAGGTATCTTTCATTTCTTCTCCCCAACACCAATAAATGGGAAGGAAAAAAATCCCTAAGTTCAAGAGCAAGACCTAATGGCTGTTCTGTATTAAAAATCCTGGCTGGTGTTTAAGAGCGGAACTTAAGTTGCTAACTGAACGCATGAGATGTAATGACATATAGAGAAACGCAAGTCTTAGTGAAATATAACACAAGTAAGAAGAAATACTTCAATTCAGTTTGGTGCTTTTCTATTTCACAAAGACTTGGCAAGCCAGAGGAGCCAACAAATCAAGCCAGAGAATGATCTAAAACCCAAAGACAACCAGTTACTAAAAATTACTAGTAGGAAAAAACTCTAAATCCTTTAAAAGGCCAGAGGTTGTTTTTAACATCCCTTTTAAAACATACATCTTCCTCCAGTGCTCAGGTATCAAATGCTTCTTGTCCATTTTCTTCTCTCTAACCCGCCACACACTGTTCTTTCCTACCATCTGCAGTCATAGCTACAAAAATACTCAAGGCGACACACTCACTCTCCCCTAAGCACAGAGCCCCTACTTCAAAACAAAGCCAAAATCTGATTTATCCAATGCAGAACATAACAGCAGCATTTCAGACGTCAAATATCCTCATGCTAAAATATGTATATCCTTGACAAACTAATTGTTTTTCTGTGGCACTGCGACCTAAACAAAGCCTAAACCTGCTCTGAAGTCCTGATCAGGGGGCTGACAGCAGGAAGAGTGATGGATGGCAAAGGCAGCCACTTGCTCTGGCTGAGCAGGCTCCACTGTACCGCCCATCTATCACTCTGACAGCTAAAGAAATTCTGTACAAATTTATCTACAGGGCACTAAGCAGGCAGAAGGCAGAGCATATATCCCACCAGCTGAAAGAGTAGATAACCAGAGACGAACATTAGGCCATTTAGTTTCCAGAGGTAAATTGGTAAATCCCATTTGGCTCCCCTGGCTAGGCAAGTGAGAATATGCCAGGAGGAAAGGCTATGGAATTACAACTGTGAAAATGATAATGATGTAGTAAAAAATAAAAAAATAAAGTTGCTGAAAAGATATTTTTCCCTCTCCATCTCTCTGATTTTATTTAAAGAGCACAAGAGAAAAGGAAAAAGAACCAAAAAAAACCCCAAAACAATTAAGAAGAGTCTGGGCACTGTGCGTACGCTGTAAAGAGGAAAAAGATGAAAGGTCATAACGTAATTGAGTCCCTGAATACCCACAGCTGGAGCTTTAAATCAGGACTTGACTGACACAAAGATTTAACTGTCTCTGCCAGTTTTGCAAGCCATAAATAAAGCAATTCTCTGCATTATTTTGCAGAGAGGGATGACAATATTCTCTCTGCACATACACTCCTTCTCAAGCTGACACAGCGTGTGCTTGTACTGGATCTGTCACGCTGCGCTCTCTGTTAATGCAACTCACCAGAATAAACTTTGCTTCATCTAATAATAATGCATCTTAATGTTCAGTATCTAAGGATCAAACAAAGCTGACACTTCTGTTTCACACATAAAGAGGAAACTGATTAGGCTGTGGCAGGTGAAAGGATGCATTTTAAAATTAAGCTGTAGCCATGACGGCGTTGGGCAGAAGAAATTCAGACCTTTCAAAGATGTACATTTTATAGCTTCTGCCTTTCACTTTTCCTGTTGGAAAGGCAGCAGGCTGCAGCCCAATTGTACCAAAATATGCCGCTGGGTATTTATCTTGAGAACTTCCTGGAGATGATACAGTGATTTTCTATAGATGCAAAGATGGAAGAATTGAATACTCATGTTAAGTAAACAACAGCCTGTCAGACTTTCAAATGTTTTCCTGCAATAAGGGGGAGAACCATAATTGCCCGAACTGCTCTGTTTGTTTTGCAAACAAACATCCTGCTTTAATCAGTTGACACTCTAATTAGTAAATTGGTGATCTGAACAACATCTCTTGTTTAATAAAATCCTGTAATTTCTGGTACCACAGTACCGTTCTGCTAAGTAAAGGTTGTAAGGGTGTTCTCAGAAGTATCTGATCGTTCTACTACTATACAGGCACCGATTTTCAAGCCAACTGCTCTAGAAACAAGTGTTGCATTGTTACTAAGCATTTGCTTTCAATTCAATGAGACATATTAAAAAAAACAAAACTGAAACAAACGAACCTGCGTTGTTCACACAGGTACACACTACTCATCTTCATTGCTGCACTGCGTAAACTGCAAACTTTTAAACTCGTTCTTCTCACACTGCAAGAACACACACCCTGGTAACTGATCTCAAAGCCATCGCTCATGTTTGAAACAGCCAAATTCCCACTGGCTCTGGAAGCAGTGTTATCAGGTGCAGAAAGAGTGAGAAGTTCAGCATTACAGTAGCTGTAATGCCAACATGCACATCTAAAACCAAGATACCAGTTTTACATTTGACTACTTAAATAGCTGGTGTGGGCAATTTAAAGAATACCTGACCGCAAAAACTTTAACTCTTCTGGCTGGCTAATTGCCAGCCAGTCACTGGTTACTTTTTAGAGAAATTAATTCAGAAGGTTACAAAATAGCAAACCAAAAATGAACTCAGTTTAATTTACCCAAAGAACTTCAGGTCCTCTTTAGAAGCACAATTACCATTTCTAACCCATGCTCCCCCTGAAAGCTCCAATCTTACTGTGATCTTACTTTTGTAATTTCCCCTGAAAAAGGAAGTAGTAAATCAGAAGGTTATTAAGGCAACCTTATTAAAATTCCCTAAATCTTTCTGGGTCAGACATCGTTTAATTAAATTATTTGATTTCCATTCTTAAGTTCAGTGTTATTATTCCAAATAATCCTTGCTATTATATTAATAACGCCAAAGAAGTCACACCATGAAAAAAGCATTTGGTTTGGGAAGAGGTTTTGACCATGAAGAAGACTAATCAAAGAAGTGCAGTGGCATTCAAGAGACAACTTAAAGAATAGACAGCTCTTTAATAGCGCTTAAACTGTCTACTCCAGATCACAATGCTGGTGTTGTTCTTGCTTGGCTGGCCATATGGAAATTAAGCTTTTCCCCTGTTCTTCTCGGCTGTTTTCCTAATGTTGGCTTCTGAGCCATTTGATTACACTCTGTCATAAAACTGGGTGCTGGGTCTGACAGGAACAAGGATCACCTAACTGCTATTGTGGTCACCAGAGCACTTGTATGGGCAATGGAGGTGAAAACCTTTACACTTTAGAAAGAGAAGAAAACGCATTTCATCAGTCACAACACAATGCCTCTCCTAAGCCTAAACAATTGCAAATGTACAGGCTTTCGGACATCGCCATATTCACAATAAGGCCATTCATGGAGACTTTGCTGAGGCAAGTTAGGGCAAAAGGGTCAGAGGGCTATGAACTTTGATCTATGGTTTCAGATTTGGCAGGCCTTAAAAAACCTCCTGCTTCAGTAAGTTTCTTGATTAACCTAATAAGAATTACACAAGAAGTGCTGTGATCTTAGCACTGCATCAGATTAGCTGCCTAGACGGTGTTCTGTGAAGCCTAAAAATCTCATCAAGAAGCATAATGAGAAATAGAAGATGGAAGTGGTGAGAAAAAGGTCTCGAGTTTGTGCTTTAATTGTGCAGGCAAGGAATTGAAATGAAAGTTACCTGCAAGCTGCATTTTCTGAAGCAGCAGAGTATTTGTGTGTAGAAGCATATTTTTTAAACTCTGAGGAAAATGAAATTAATAAAAAAGGAAAGCTCAGAAGCATTTTCAAAGATGAATCTTCAGTAATTCAGAAACACTTTTTCCTTCTGTCACATTCCACACACAATAGAATACCAACATTCATATTTACAACAAATTCTACAAATTAGTTTAACAAAAAAATGTCACTACAAGCATTAAGAATATCTACAGTTACCTTATTGAAGTCGTGTTGAAGGAGGAAGAAATCTGAATTGTTACAAAGGCAAAGACTTAGCAATTAATTCCTGAATTAGGCCATTTGTATATTAAGAATTTTGTCCATTTAATTAACCACCACTGTGTTAGCCCATTTTAGATTATATTACAATATGAGTAGTATTTGATTAATTTCATAAATCATCTTTGAATTGTCAGGATTGTTCTCTTGCCAGGGATATGTTTTCAAAGACTTCACTACTAACATGTAAATGGAAATGTGAGTAGCCACAGCAAGACTAGTCTTCAGAAATATTAAGAATTTAATGAGAAGAATTAGATAATAAAAATAAAATCAGACTCCAGAATATTTAGCCCATATTAACAAAACATCTGCAGGCTAGATAATGACCAAATGACCAAGTTTTGGTGTTCTGGTTTATAGTGGCTCACACAGGTGTAAGGAGTCAGGCTTACCGGTTCGCTAATACAGAATAATTCTCTGCTCACTTCTGGGTCAAGTGTCAGCAAAGGCAATGGGGTCCAGACCTCTAAAAGAAACAGGGAAAAGAAGTTTTCAGCTACAAGATTAATTAAAAAAAAATAAAAAATGAAAGAGTAAAAACCCAAACCCACACCACCACTTCATTGTTCTTTTTAAAAAGACTTCTGGTCCTATTTATAAGGTTCCAAGTCCTCCTTTAATAGAAAGTGCTGTCCAAGATCAAGCTCGTAGGTTTCCACACTCATTAAGTATGGAACACATTTTAAAATTCCAGAAATATCTTTAAGCATCACAAAGCTCCATGGACAGTTGATGTTCAGAAGGACACAAAGTGCTCCTATAAAAGTCATGATGAACTACAAAGTGACTGTGTAGCACTGCTAGGCAGCTGCATTTATCATTATGTTAATACTTAGCCGCAAGTTTTGATATATCTTTAGCATCTTGCATCGTATGCTCACATCTCAGCAGCAAAAGGCTCCCCAGGAAATATTCCAAAATTGTTTCTTTGAAAAGTAAAGTTCATTTGTGGGTCAATGGGGTAATTACGGCAGAATGAGCCTGCCTAGCTCCAAAAACAGTTTCATATTTCAACAGTGCTCCTACCCATGATGCTAAGCTACTAATTTCTCTTGCTCCATGTGCTTCTCTCCTCTTATGAAAAGAATAACAATAAAAGAGAGCTAATCAATACTATCAATTGGGAATCATCTCATACAGCAGAATTATATTTTGAAATTGGAAAAGAAAAACATTTTAAGTCTGCTTTGCACTCACTAACATTCATCTTTCTATTGCTGTTCTGTCTAAATGCTCCTGTATCACTTATCTGCTGTGAAGGAGGCTGCAAAAATGCACAAGGAAAAAGTGTGTTTTCAAGAAGGCTTATAATTCTCCATCATCAAGTTTTCTGTGGAAGAATTTGGAAGACCCTGATATGGTATCTTGCCTATATATCAAGTAGCCAGGGAAAGCAGGAAGGAAACTCCTTCAAGAAACTTTTAAGATACAGTAAAATAAAATCTGGTCCCAAATCATAGAATCGTCAGGGTTGGAAGAGACCTTGAAGATCATCGAGTTCCAAATCCCCTACCACAGGCAGGGACACCTCCCACTAGACCAGGGTGCCCAGAGCCCCATCCAACCCAGCCTTAAAAAACTTCCAGGGATGGGGCTTCCACCACCTCTCTGGGCAACCTGTTCCAGTGTCTCACCACCCTCATGGTGAAGAACTTCTTCCTAATGTCCAATCTAAATCTCCCCTCCTCTAGTTGGAATCCAATCCCCCTTGCCCTATCACTACCCGACATCCTAAAAGCTCCCCGGCTTTCTTGTATGCCCCCTTCAGATACGGGAAGGCCACAAGAAGGCCTCCCTGCAGCCTTCTCTTCTCCAGACTGAATAACCCCAACTCTCTCAGCCTGTCTTCATAGGAGAGGTGCTCCAGCCCTCTGATCATCCTCGTGGCCCTTCTCTGGACACGTTCCAGCACATCCATATCTTTCTTGTAATAGGGGCTCCAGAACTGGATGCAGTAGTCCAAGTAGGGTCTCATAAGAGTAGAGTAGAGGGGGAGAATTGCTGTCCTCAACCTGCTGGCCACGCTTCTCTTGATGCAGCCCAGGATATGATTGGCTTTCTGGGTTGCAAGCATGCACTGATGGCTCATGTCCAACTTCTTGTCCACCAGCACCTCCAAGTCCTTTTCTTCAGGGCCGCTCTCAAGCCAGTCACTGCCCAGCCTGGATCGGTGCTTGGGATTGCCCCGACCCAGATGCAGGACCTTGCAATTGGTCTTGTTCAATCTCATGAGGCTGGCATAGGTCCACCTCTACAGCCCATCCAGGTCCCTCTGGATGGCATCCCTTCCCTCCAGCGTGTCAGCTGCACCACACAGCTGGGTGTCTTCTGCAAACTTGCTGAGGGTGCACTCAATGCCACTGTCCATGTCATCGATGAAGATGTTAAACAAGACCAGTCCCAGTACTGCCCCTTGAGGGACTCCACTTAGACATGGACTCATTGACAGCCACTCTCTGAGTGTGGCTGTCTAGCCAGTTCTTCATCCACTGATTGTTCCATCCATCAAACCCGTGTTTTACCAGCTTGGAGAGCTGAGATGCCTGACTTGCTAGGAAGCTGTTCACCTATACAAAGTTATAATTACAAGATACTACATTTGTTTATCTTAAATGAAGCAAACCTCTAGTGCTGTCTATCTTGCACACGGTTTTATTACAGTTGTAAGAACATTTTTCCGATCAAGCATGTTAACAGCAAAATTAAAATGCAACACGAGCAAACTATCCTTTACAGTCAGTAGAGAAGAAAGCACTTAAAGAAAGGAAGAACTAGTAGTAAAATAAACAAGCAGCACACTGAAAAGACCTAAGATATCTGTGTAGCTTAAAGAATGGAGCAGAGATGCTGGCTCTGTTTGCTGTGCACAGAAACAGAAGGCTCTGCTCAGCATAAACACAGCTACAGACACAGAGGCAGAGTGGTGGCCCTGCACAGTGGTCCTCTTCAGTTACGTCACTTGTGACAATCAATAGAGAGAAGGTAGAGCTCCAGACACTGTAACAAACACAAAGTAGCCTCCAAAAATAATTCACTGACATGGTAGCAGAAAACCCACATTCAGAGCTTGGAGTCCTGCTTGACTTCTGTCTTATCTCCTCAGGCCACCTCTGAGGTGGGAGCTGCCCAACAGAGCCCTGTAGGATCAGCATGGAAGGTAGCAGTTGCTAGAACAAGCTCATAGCAGCTGCAGCCAACCACGAAGAAAGGCCCTTGCCATGCTTGATCATGACTTCTCTCTGAATGTCAGCAACTTTCACGCTGCCAGAGCTGGATTCTTCAACCCTCCAAAGACCAGACCAAGTGCACTGTCAGTAAATACCCCAGGGTTTGCCAAGTTTGATCTTTACTTATGACCCTGGTGTATCTGCCTTCCAGTTTGTTAGATAAATATTTAGTTCATTAGCAGGTCTGAGCAATTCCAAACAACTGACTTCACAAATTATACTTAAAACTTAGTTTGATGTTATAGCTCAGCTGCCACAAGCAGAGAACAATAGGTCAGAGACAGGAGCTACCACATGAGTATAGAACAATACTTACAAGAGAAATAGTTTCAATAAGCTTTCTGTATACCTAGGTGCACTGTACTTACAAGTCTCCATAAACCTGTGCACCAGGGAGAAAGTTACCGATGCAATAGAACAGGAAGGCATCAGCTGCACCTCTAGTTGAAACCAGTAGTGTTCTGCCAAATCTCTGGTCTCAACCTTAAAATGGGTCCCTGCTCCTACTGAAAAAAAAATGACATACCATAAACTGACAGAAAAAGTAGTTCAGTCAAACCAACAGCATGTAAACTTGTTTTCTGGGTTGACTGGGAGCACTCAAATGCAGGGAATGGTGATTTTTCTAATGGTGTGGGGTTTTTATAAGTAACTAGATACCAGACACTATTTTTAAAAGCCCAGTATGGTGTTGTGGAAGTTGTACATTGACTGCCTAGACTACTGCTCGAGTCCCTAATCACACCTGCATTTACAAAGGAGTGCTGCATGGAGCTCCCCTGGCCAGCCACTGTCGGCCTGGGGCTGGACCTGGAATTAGCACGGCTGCCGCGTGTGTGAATCTCATGAAGAGGCACAAAGTCACGGTACCACAGCTATTCTGCTTCTAGGCACAAGGCATGTACATGCTGTCCTGTGCAAAAGTGCCAGCTGTAGCCAGGTAGAACTTGTGGAGGGAGAGCAGTCTCGGTAGCACCCTTCATGTATAGTTTGACTTTAAAGTAGCTAGATATTTTTAACAAAACCGAAGAAAATAATACAACTTCTTAAGAGCAGTGAAGTGAGGTTTGCAAAGCTTTCTGTCAAGTATGGGATAAACATTAACCATGACATTAATGTGTTACCTGCTCAACAGTAAGTTTGGAATGTAGGCCTACTTCTAAATTTCATTCAAAAGCAAGCAAATTCCTGACACTCTCAAGGATGCTGCATTTTGGTTATCGATGAGAAAAGACAAGAAAGAAATTGAAAAGATGAAAATTCATCTGGAAACAGTTTGTCTTGCAAAACAAATACACAGCAAGTAATACAACTTTCATATATATTGTGAAATTCAACACCTTCTTGAAAAGATTTTTCTATCTACATACTATCATCTAATTGAAAATGTTTACTTAAACTCTCTATCAAGCCACACTTAAAATTGATCAGGAAGTTTTAATGTTATTTAGCTGCAGAATTACTTAAAATGCCTTCAAATGAAACTGCTACGAAGATCTTTAGCCAGATATGCAGAACAGAATCCTTTTCTTCCATGCAGGTATTGAAAAAACATCCATTTAGAAAAAGATAAAACCTATAGTCACTGGTTTCACTTCTATTATGACTGTACTTTCAGATTTATAACTACTGAAGTGTTGAGCACACAGCTTTTTCCTCCTCCTTCCCTAAATACTTCAGCCTAATCCTACAGAGCATTCACAGAACAGACCCCTGCCAAACAGTGAAGTACCATGCCTCCTAAATCAAGATTAGTCTTCAAATAAGGGAGCATAAGGAACAAATAATGGAATGACTTGAGTTGGAAGGGACCTTGAAGATCATCTAGTTCCAACTCCCTGCTATGGGCACGGACACCTCCCGCTACACCAGGTTGCTCAGAGTCTCATCCAGCCTTGTCCAAAACAGTTCCAGGGATAAGGCACCCACGACTTCTCTGGGCAACCCATTCCAGTGTCTCACCACCTTCAGAGTAAAGAACTTCTTCCTAAGGTCTAATCTAAATCTACTTTGCTGTAGTGTCCACAGCATCTCAACACCCTTACGAGAACAGTTCAAATACATTTGACACATTAAGTTAAACCATCCCAGCAGCGGTCTGTACCATATCCCCAAGGCAGATGTATCAGTCATGAAAACCATGTTGTGTCTGTTTACTTAGAACTCGGATTTTAGCCTTAAGAGTCTAATAGGATGGCAGGAGTTGGGGCTGAAAAAGAGGCAGGCAATTTGACTCTGAAAACAGAATCAAAAAAACCTAGTTCAAGCTTTGCTTGCCTTCCCCCCACCCCTTCAAGACAGGGGTTTTGCAATGATTAAATAGTGATCTAACTTGTGAGGACTACATGATGTTACAAGACTCTTTGATTTATTGCATTATCACTAAAGCTTCACACAGGCTCCTTAGGAGTGTTACTAAATAAAGACGGTTCTCAATTTTGGCATAAAAAATGCAGCTCCCAAGTAGGAAAACATGCATTTATCAACAACTTAGCTTATCTGAAAACATTCCTCTATTGGAATAGGCTATTTCTGGCATTTGCATTTAATGTGTATTTCAAATTTTATCCACATCAGTTTCCTACTCCATTCATTATTGTTCCTATTTGAGTTCTCTCTCAACCTGCTGATCCTAGCCCTGAATTAAGAAAAGTAAGGATCCACAACAAAAAGTATGGTTGCTAAAGAGCTCAAATCCAGACTAGAAACAAGAGCCACCAGATCGTACAGGCAAGCAAGCATCATAAAGACACATCAGCAACCAAATCGGTGCCTGCTTTCTGTCAGTATCTGGGAAAGGACTGTTCTTGTTTGAAATTTTAATTTAAACCTTTGAAAAGAAAGTGATTGCCCATATGCACATTTTCCATTAGTACCTAATAGTGTTTTATATAAAAGCACATGTATTAGTATTATCACACATTTATAAACATTACTGAGATTTTTTTTTTTTTTTTAATTTAAGGCAGAGAAACATTCAAATTAATTACAAGGGCACACTCAAAGCAACTTCCTCTTCTGCTGGATTTCTATTAAGGCATTCAAAGAGGTACACCTAGTGCTATGCTGGTCAGAGAGGCTTTCTAAGAGCTGAATTTGAAAAGAGATTACAACACAAAAGCTTTAGTTTAATTTTACTCAGTGTTAAGAGGTGAGATAAAATATAATTCACAAATTCAAAAAGATCAAGCAGGGAGGAAGATCAATATGAAAGGAATTAGTACATAAGTTTTCGGATAGATGTGCCAGCATGTTGCTTGGATTTATAATTATAAAGCAATTATTACTTAGCTCAGTAATAAATTATTAGTTGCCATGGCAACTACTGAACTACAAGGCAAGCTATTAAAGGCAACGCGATGGTCTGCAGGAGACAAAGGGAGAAGGCAGCTTATTCATGGGGCAGACTGCGCCCCTTCTCCAACCTCCTATGCTCTCACGTGTCACTTTGGGATTACCAAAGGAAAAATTGCAAGATGCCTGGACTCACACAGAGCCAATCATCAGAGTTTAGCAGGATTTTTTCTGTTAAGAAGATAATTTGATTATAGAGTCAGATATTTTTGTGGTGTAATCCTAGGGATATCACACATCACCTTTTACCTAAGCAACTAGTTGAAGCAATGATTAGGAGTTATCACTGAGAACTTCTGGGGGACAGACAAGACAACTGAAAAGCAGAAAAGGATAAAGTTAATGCCTATTATCAAAAAGGATAAATTGAGGAGCGAGAAAATTATAGGCTAGACAGCTTAACTGCAGTTTCCTGGAAAACTTCCGAAACAAACAAATCATTTGAAACCACCTGGAATAAAACAAAGAGATTATGAGCAGCCAACATGGATTTGTCCAAAACAAATTATATCAAACCAGTTGAATTTCTTTCCATAACAAAATTAAAACCTCTGACTTAAAACATTTAATACTACCACGATGTTCTCGTATGCAAATCAGGGAAGTTTGTTCTGTCAAACTACTATAATGTCAAAGCAAAATTATGACTGCATACTAGTGACCCAAATGTTGCCACAGTAGAGAGGTGTATCAAATAGGGCTGCACAAAAGTCTCTTTAGATGCCATTGCCCTTAAAAACTGTCACTGATGACTTGCTGATGGAAGAGAGCGTGCCATTAAATGCAAGTACCACAGAGTAGAGAGAATCTGCGACTATCATCCCCTCCCCCCCCACACACCTTTTTTTGTCATCTGTTTTGTGTGCCTCACTTCAAGACAGGTAGATCTGGACCAAGTAGAAAGTTATGAGAATAATAAAGCACTGGAAAATACGATCTATGAAAACAGGTTGAAAGAAGAGGTTAGACTTCAGGAAAAAAAAACCCCAACTTCTTACATTAAGGGCAATGAAATGTGTGAATGTCTTGCCCAGGGAGTTCTATCTAGAGAACCTTTTCCTGGAGGTCTTTCAGAACAGGCTACAAAACTTTAATTAGGAACGTCATAGGTGTAGCTGACATCATTTTCCATCAAGGAGGCATAACAGGTAACATCTTCAGATCTTCTGTAGTCTTATTTTTCTAAGAGTTTACAAGATATTTTTTTTTCCGTTTCTAATCTCATCTGGATGAATTGTAAGGAATTTGTCTGGGGTTTCCAGACATGAGGTAGCCTTTTCCTGGCAAAAACCCTAGACTGACTACAGACATGCTATACCCTCACAGGGCACATATGCAATATATCGAATGCTTCTGCCAAGGACTGTTCTATATCTAGAAATCAACAGCACATGTGTAATAATCCATCACTCTGGAGAAGAATCAGACTTCATTGAATAAACACTGGAACAACAGTGCAATATTCAGGAAAACTGGCACAGGAGTACTGCAGTCCCAGAAATCCTTCTACTCCTTCAACACAACAGGAATGAAACAACAGGAGAAACATTCTTTGGTGACAACTCTAGACCATCACTTTACTAAGCACAAGCGCTCACTCTCTCAGCTAAGTTTCCCTTGCAGTTTTCCTACTAGCACTTGACTGGCTGTATCTATGATCCCTTTACGTCTCTGAAACAAATTTCAACAACCTATGCCCCAACTCCTCTCTGTTAGTCTCCATAATAACTCTTTCCCTCACACAGCTGAGCTCCAACACTTAATTATTGCATTTACAACAGAGCATGATGGAGTTGTCTTTTTTTTTTTTCCAGTTTTCTTTAAACAAGCGAGAGTGGTTATATTCTCCAGTTTCAGAAATATCTCCGTGAGCATAACAGTATTTTCTCTAATGCTTACACAGTTCACAAAAGCAACGATTTGCAGCAGAAAAAGCTATACAGGAATCTATCCTAGTTAAAAAGAAAGTAAGGAATCTTACTGGAGCCTGATTGTCAGAGGACCGAAACTGTGTAAATAGTTATAAGAAGAAAGAAAGAATCCAAGGATGGTAAAGTTACTGAAAATTCATCCTGAATCATCCCAGATTTCTTTGGTTCAGAGCAGGTAATCAAATAATGATATTTGTCCAAATTACAGCTTTACACTAACACTGAATGCACTAGGTGACAGTTACACTCAGGCAGCGGATATTTCATTGCCTTTTCCTTGCTAAGTAAAAATATAGGAAAAATCTGATTAATTTCAGCAAATAAGGTATCTTAAAATTAACGTAAGTATCTTCACTATTAACATAAAACAAAAGAATTGTTAGCAAGCTCTTGAAAGACATTTCCAATGATATAATCCCAAATCTACCAGCAGAAATCAGAAGGCAGTTCTGCATCCCAGTCTATGGGAATTGATGATATATGCTTGTGCATAGCAGCCCAGTCTCATGAATTCTCAGAAAATGATAGCACCTCAGTTAATACAGTCTTAGCATATGCCCAGACCTGAATGATTTTTTTTAAATACGCTTCCTGTTAAGATATCTTGTCCAATGTGAACAATTCCTCCTAGAATTAAAACAAACACCACTTCTATGTATTTGCCAAAGACCTTCATGGACTGCTCGTAGTCAAACCCGTGTTTGCTTACTTAAGGTATTCTTTTCCTCCTCTTTTTATGCCAGCCAGCTGGGTTTAAAAACCAAAAAAAAAAAAGCAACCCAAAGGCAGCTCACCTCGTTGCCCTGCACCAGCAGGAATTATCTTTGAAAGAAACTCTAACTGCAGAGCCTCGTCACAACTGCTTTCTGCCTCTCACAACAGAGACAAGCAATATCGCTCTCCACAAGTAACTCAGTTGCTTCCCCACGCACATAATGCA
Organism: Baryphthengus martii; assembly: GCA_013396935.1. Taxonomy (NCBI): domain Eukaryota; kingdom Metazoa; phylum Chordata; class Aves; order Coraciiformes; family Momotidae; genus Baryphthengus; species Baryphthengus martii. Next base: position 26,189 of record VWZK01019970.1, read on the forward strand.
AGCTAATGCTTCAAAACTTTAGAAATGTTTTGAAATAAGGAATCCCCAGTCCTGAAACTTCTCTCCTATTCTCTGCCTTATGGCCTTCTCCCCCCCCAAAGCAAATATAAGAATCCTGTACAAGGTGTAAATACAAGGAAATGCACTAATAAAAGTCACCAAGAGGGCTGGCACACTTCTCAGCACATCATCAGGGTGCTTGGGTTCTACATGGCCAGTTTCAACATGCGATTGTTGTGCCATCCAACAGAAAGCACAAGCCCAGGTGGAGCCCACGGAAGGGCTGGTGACGGCTGCAGCCCCAGTCCTAACCACAAAGTGAAATTCATCACAGTCAGTGCAAGCTCACTGGATGGTACAAGACATCTTTCAACATGAAAAAAAGTCATGAGCAAAGATGACTAAGCAGAAGGGAGATCCTTGTCTTTCAGAAGTTACTTTTTTTTTTCCTGGTTATTAAATCAAATCTGACCATCTTCTAAATTCATTTTATAATCTTTTATTGAATTTTTATATAACATTTTTCATGGCCATATTACTTCCAATTTTTCATTAATGCTGTCCTATTTTTAACTTCAGTCTTCCCAGAACTTGGCTCACAGATGTAATGCATAAATCACAAAGCTACTCAAGCTTATCTTGTAACAAAAATGTCATTTACAATACTTTGCATAGAAAAAAACAACATTTTCCACAAATGCTTCAGCATTTGCTTTAACAGTCACAGATGTGAAAAATACATGTATCTTATTCTGCGACTAGTTTGTTATATGTGACTTTGGAAAGACCACAGTTTCCCCCAGACTCCAGCCTCTCCAGGGATTAAAAAATATTTATTCACCTCAAAGGGAGAACTGTGCTGCTTGATTCATTATCATTTTTCTATTGAAAGTATAACATAGATGTGCTAGGACAGAGATACATGATAGATAAAGCTTAAAGACTCAGTGTTGACTTGCTACATTAGCAGATGACTAGCCCTCATAAATCAAACAAAATCTAAGCAAGAGATAAGACAGCCCAAAGAGTTTGCCTCACCACTTCTTACTGAACTCTTTATTTCACGTTCAATTCCAAAGACTATTACTCGAACAGAATCCAATTGTACAAGGTTCCAAGTTCAAGCCAGAAAAAGATGCCAGATGTCCACAAACTTGCTGACACAGTAAACAACAAAGAAGATGCTGAGCATTTTACCAGATCTGAATGTTAATAGTCATTTTGCAGCTCCTACAGACATCATTTAACAACTACCTGCCTTTTATCTGAAAGCATGAAAAGGAGGTACGAGAAGAACAACATAGCTCAAGTTACTACATTAAGTAACACTTTGTGTTTCTAGGAGAGAAGTGACAAAATTTGACATTTTTGAAAACATTCTATCCCATCATCATGAGACAAAGCTAATCAGGACAAATAATTAGCAACCTTACATTTCCACTGTTGTTACAGAATGTTTTATCTCAACAGCAACAAAACCAACCCCACTAAAATGTTCCTGAGGCACCAGTACTCTGATTTGCACCACTGCCCGTTTCACAAGATCAGCTTTCTTAAGCCATGTTTTTTAACAAAACTGTAATTTTTTTTTTTTATTATTTTTTTTTTTTTTATGAGCATTGGGTAATGTCTGTAACACATTCTGGATATGAATGCTGCTAAGCATCGTGATTCATCACCCTCCTCCCCCAGCCCCAGTAGGAGTGAGAGATCTGTGAGCTGATGCATCAGCTCAGGTTACGTTTTGTTTCATTACACAGCGTAAGGTTCCAACAGGCCCAGGCCAGGAAATTTAAAGTGCTGCTGTTTATTAAATATCATGCCATCAAATCACGTTAGAAGCATTAAAATATAAATAAATATGGTTGGGTCACTGGTTAGACTTCTCTTTAGCTCTTTTTTAATGTGATTAGAGAAATATTTTTGCAAATACCTCAGTGAAGCAGCAAAGGTTCTTTAAAGATAGTAGCTTTGAAGAGCCAGCTGCAACAGGACTGAATTTATTTTTGCAGCACTCTGTGGTTACGAAAAAACATCCTCCCAATTGAGAGGTGGTATGATACCTAGAGTGCATCCTAACAATTTTCAAGTCATTGCATCCAACCAAGGCAACCATCTTGTGTGTGTGCAAGGAGGAAAGAAATAATAATTTAAAAAGTGACAATAGCTCTGAGGTCCTTCCAGTGCTCATCCTGTACACAGAAAGGGTTGAGAAAAATGTATATTCCAGTTTCAGTTTTGCTGCCTTCAGTGGATAAGGGGGGTTAGATGCCTTCTTCCCCGGCCACACTAGAGTGTGGGGGTGAGGGATGGGTTTGGTTTTTTTTTTTCATATATTTGTGTATCTTAGACATACGATCTGCACCTTAAATTTAGCCTTATTCCAAACAAAGTTACTGCTATGTGATTTATTTATTTGTTAAAGTTTTTTATTTACAAAAGTCCAAGCCCAGGGCTGTGTGTAGGCAAATATCCAAGCGATTGGGAAGCAGGGGAATCATTCCTTTGAGGTTAAAAGGCCCTTGGAGATCATTGCACCCTGTTCCTTCACAGGGTACTGATGGCAGAAGCGTGCATCCCATGACAAGTACTCAGATTTACACATATTAAGGTGCAGAGAGTCTTTTAAAAAGTAACTAATGTGGATGACACAAATGCTTGTACTTTGTGCTGTTGATTTTAGCAACGGAGTTTTTACGTAACAAGCACCCTGTTGGGCAGGCCTTCCATGGCTACACACATGCACGTGGGAGAATTTGGTAGTGAGCTTTGCCCAGCACGATGAAATCTTTGTGACTATTAAGCTACAGTAACTGTACTTTAGTTAATGCTAGAGACTGTATGAGTCTTTCCAAATAGGCATGTCTCATTATTTTAGCATGATACACACTACATTTAAACTCTACATAAGATTAGAGAAAAACAACTTAATCAAGTATCTGTGGTCAAAGAAAGACCTTCTGACCACGTAACAGATATTTCACATACCCTTTAAAGCAGCTATAATACATTGATTCTCACATTTAAGGAGAGGTTTTAATAGAAACTTCATATTGCCTCGTTGTACTTCTGAGAATAATATATCTGAAAAATCTTAGAAAAAAGTGCTGGAATGTTGTTTTCATTTATATAGTGTATTCCTTAAATAAACTATTGCTGCTCTCTGTGAAGTCAATTAATAATTAGGTAAAGAAAATGGATCACAAAGAAACAGAAAGTGTTCAAAGCATTGAGCCAATGCCCAAAAGTTCAAGGAGGGTCTTTCATTAACCGTAATGGTCTTCAGATTAAACTCTGGAAAGAGCTCAGTGCCTCCACAATGCAAGCTCAAGATTCACATGTAGTGAAGCAAAATCATAGATCCCTATAAATTAACATAGCTTTATTTGATCTTTACCTGAATGCCATGGAGAAGTGAACAGCTCCTTGTTTTCTATTGTAGAAGATGCCATGCCAATAATAAATGGGGTACCAGCAGGTCAAAATAAAATGGAAACGTCTTTGTAGTGTATGCTCAGGTATGTTTGTTTGGACAGGGACAAAAATGTGCTGAGGACTAGGCTGAAATTGGAAAAATCTTTGGATCCAAGATATATATAATTTTATCAGCGCCTGAAAAAAGTTTCTGAAGTTTGGAAATGCCTTTTTTCCTACTGGTAGGACACTTGGCATTTGAAATTCAAAAGGTAATCATGCATGTGATTTCACAGTTTGCTTTTCATTAACATGAATGTCAGTTCAAAAGTGTAACGTTTATAGAGGGAAGACAGGCACAACCATGTCAAGTCACTTGAAAAACAACCACATATGTATTCAAACTCTTTTTACAATCTGAACCCTATTCTTCTCAACCAATCCACTTCACCGTGGCTGTACTTCATTTGTAGCTAGAGGTATATGCATTTTATTTTTCTATCACTATTAGCATTCTTGTTAAGAATTAAAAATTTTTTAGAGTTCTCTAATGAAATCCTCATCTTGAACACGTTAAAAGACAGCTGCGGAAGTCAGCAAGACTAAATCCGTTACAGTGGCTTTTCAGTTGCAGCCAAAAAGCTTTAAACAGTATGAAAGACAGAAGCTTTGAGGTCCAAAGCCAGCTGTAAAAATTCTCATTTGACTTCTCAATACAAGGTTAAACAGACCTACTATAAAGAAATAGGCTGCTACCTCAGATTTTGAGTAGTCTCTTAATTTCCACACAGTATTCTCATTTTCTCCACACTCCAGTATCACAATGTATTTCCCTTACAAACTGTCTCAGTAATCCTACCCCTCTACTGGACAACGATGGAGCAGACGGGCAGAAGTAGCCATACGGATGTGTCTCTTGTAAGTATCACGTACTGAACTATAAATTTAGGAATCCAGAGCTTTTTGAGGTAACCTCTGTAGAGCAAAAAACATACTTCTGTGGGGAAAGCTAATCTGGGAGCAGATGCACAGAAAGTAGAGATTAACTGCAATTACTCTAATAAGGACGTTGGAAAAAAATTATAAATTAGAAATATAGCAAATCCTGCCTGATGATTGGCTTAAACAAAAGTATTTATTTAGACATTTAATCCTTTTCACATGAGAATTGTTCACAGCAGTTCATTTCTAGATGTACAGTAAACTCTGTTACTCATTCAAATTAAAATAGAAACCGAAGTAGGGAAAAATATATGAGAGCTGCCCCAAGCAACAGCGGTGAAATTGGAAGGAAAAATTCTATAGAAACCTGTTCCCATTAAAAACAAAAATATTTTTAAATTGACTTAAGCAAAGCCTGTGCTTTACTCAGGACACAGCTTTACAGTCATCGCACCACTACTTTTCAGCAAGACTTAAGGTGGATGTCTGAGCCACAAAGGGGAACAAGGCTAAAGCCTCTCAGATTCCCCTCACCTCTTGCTTCCATCCCAAATTCCCTGTATGTTTAGATCTGATTTGTGACAAAATTGCAGAAGCAACCTACAGGAAGAGTTAATACTAAGAAAGATTCCCTGCTATTACTATAACCATTTGACTGCAGGAAATCATGGGACGGTCTCTTTTTAAATCTCTCTCAAGTTCTAGCATTTGCAAAACCATAACCAGGCCAGCTCACAAATCTAAAGGAGCTCAAAGCTTTGGAAGTAATCCCTTGTACATTCAATACAGTCCACGATCTTTTTATGCATGTTTATTCATTTGTTCCTAGTTTTGCAACGGTAATGAAAACCAAACCCAAGCAAGCTTTATTAGATTTTCATTGCAAATATTTGCAACTAAGATGTAGTTAATTAAAATTAAAACAAAAAATATACCTTGCAGAGCATGTTCACTATGGAAAACTATTTCTATACACATTTCCTTGATCTCTTTGGCAAGGTCTGTGTTAAATCAGGACTTCAGAAGATGCAACTGAAATCATTTAGGAAAAAAAAAAACCCACAAATTGAAGTTTGCTTGAAACTTTCATCATATTATGGATAAAAGAGATCAACTCTAAATGAAAATTTAAGACATTTGTTTATTTTCCCAACCCAGAATCTGCTTTTGCTAACTGATACACGAAACTTGCATAAAAAAGTTCCTAATTGGGAACCAATAGCAGATGACACCATACTACTGCCACAAAAATACTGTTTTTCCTACAGAGATAGTACTTTCATAGCTAACAAAAACATTGGCATTTAATAATTAAACACAAAACTGCTTGCTACAAAGAAATTCTTTTTTTCCTCACTAAAGGTGTGAGTTTTTATACTAGCATTAATGAGAACAGAAGCTGATCGAGTAAGTGGCTGACAGCACATGAAGGAAAACAAACTGATCACAAGGAAGTTTATTTTAGCAAAAATGCATATTCATGTTTATGATCTGCTTACCCCTTCATAAAATAAATCTGTGTACACCCATAAACGTCATCTCATTCTTATTAATGCTATTTAATGAGATTAAAAGCCCACCTGAGGTCTAAGGCTAGCTCATACTTTGTAAAGGACAGCTACACTGCAAGAGGATCAAGTCACAGCTCACCACAAAGTCACAAAGGGACACAGTTTTTATGTCCCCAAAGAGCGCAGTGCTCCTTGGAACCAACTGCACCTAAAGTAACACTTTGCTGCCACTGGGAAGAGTTTGCCTGCACACACACAACATGCCCAGGGCTTCAGCACAGCCTCCCTGCGAGCAAAATGGTTTGACCTAAAAAGGCACTTGTCCTAAACCCAATACTCCAGCTCAGGTGGCACACCTGCCATCGGGGGACGGTGAATAAACCACCATTCTGAGGGAAAGCTGTTTGGGGTAGCTATAATACAAGCTCACAACTAGTGACTTCTTGGAACACAGGGAAGCGTGACACAGTTTTGCCATGCGTCTGGCTCCTCCTCCTGTTCTCAACCAAAGGAGAACATGTGGCAAGTGGGGAGGCAAAGATGCCACCAGTTGTCCACTTAGCAGATCAGATAGCAACGTCAGTGGACATCAACAGGCCCTTTGTATGACCTTCCTTGGTTCCTAATGTCTTGTTCAGATTTCATAATGTCCAGAAGAGCCTTCAAGGGACTATTTAAAGCTTTCTGCTTCCTTTGCCCATTCATGAAATCCACATAAGCCAGGCATCATTTGGACATTTATCTTCTCTGTTAGCCTCGGAAAAAAACCCTAACTATTATCAACAGACCTGATGCTGACAAGATTCCACCTTCAAACCTCTCAAATTTAAACTTAATTACTCTTACTTTTCTTGATTCTGATCCATAAGGACTCATGCATTTGTACTAACACAAAAATCTTGTCTTACAGCTAGAGATACCTTCAGAAATCAACATTTCTTCCACCGCTCATGAAGCACCTTTAACACAGCTTAGCAAATCCTGTGTGTAAGCTGTAGTGCTCTGCCTTTTTTTTTTTTTTTTTTTTGTGAAGTAGTTAGAAAACACTAGAAATAAATTCATGAGCCCTCCAGAGTAGCACATGTAATTGGTGTTTTTTTCACAGGCTGTGTAGGACAAGTATAAGTCATGTTTCAAGCTCAAACAAAAAGATTGATTTAAAGTACTTTTTCCTTTGATAGCAAACTGAGATTACTTCATAGGAATATGATTAGTTTGAAAAGAGACTGACTCATTTTAATCCTTTTAAACCAAATAATGAGAATGAAACTTTATGGTACCATTTTAAAGCAATTTTAAGGGTGAGAATAGATAACAGAATACACTAACATCTGTTAAAAACCTTCCCAAATTAGATGAAAACTTTAATTCACTACACTTAAGGCTACATTTCTGTTCTTTCATACAGGTGTAAAAATGTAGTGGGCCTAACTATAATACTGTGGCAATTAATGTGGGCTTTATTTACGGATGATATTAATTTAAAAATTAATAGCATTATAACTTTAAAGAAAAATGGCAGGATCTCTGGAGGAGCACAGCATGATGGCAGCTCAGTATATTTTTTTTCTATTTGGTAAGAGTCAGCTCTTGGAAATAGCTGGACTGTAAGCCTATACAAATGCAATCCACCAGTGCAGGATTGAGGAATGAAATCCTTTACCACACCTAGAAATGTAATGCCTGATTCAGAACAACTGCTTCTCACGGTGCTATCATGTGCCCAGAAGGGTGAAATAAAATCAGGGCTTACTCTCTGAAATTATGGAAGGTACTGTTACTTGAGTAGGTGGTTGGGTTTTTTTTGGAGGGGTTGTCTGTACTGTTGTTTCAATATATCTTATAAGCCGCATCTATCCAACAAGATTTCTGGAGGGGATCTATCTGCCTGCAATATCTGTTCTCTGGTGTTTAGTTCCTACTTGGTTTATTATATTTTCTCTAAACTACTAAAAGTCAAGGTGCCATTACACAACATAACTGTGCTAAAAAGACAGCAAAGTTTATCGGGTAGCTAGGCTAAAATCATTTGCCACTGTTTGATGCATCTGTTACAGGTTTTCTCCTGGACTGAGATAAGGTTGGAGTTGATTCATCTACAGATGAGTACCAGAAAGTTTAAATTGGAAGAAAGGATTAGAAAGAATTTCCTGGTTAATCAAAAAAATCCTTAGGTTGTTCAGCGATGAACTGAAAATGAGATACAGCTCTTCAAACAACTTTTAGGTTTTATAGTAATCAGGGAATCTTCCAAATAACAACCTTCCAGTGTCCTGTTTACTGGGGGAAATTGCTATTGGCAGAATATCTGTACTGCAGACTAGAGACCACTTCACCTCCAGCAGTATGCCTTGGCCCTGCTGTCAGCATCCAGCAAGGTATCTGAGCTGCTGCTGTGACATGAGTCCTCCTCCTCTTCTCACAAGAGTGAGCCTCTCATTTGTACACAATTCAGGGAGTTTGGTCACAGAAGTGTATGTCAGCAAATTCCAAAATTAATGTGTGACCACCATAGCTGACCAACTGTTAGAGCAGCACATCATCACTACCATCTCAATGCATACATTTTGTCTGACTGAAGATATAAAGACTGAGCCTCAAGGCACTTTCAGATGTTTTTGTTGTTAGCTCCTGGGTTACTTGCTTTTCCCTGAAGAGTCTCTAGAGTTGTGGGAAATGTTAAGGGTGACTCACACCTGTGCTTTACTAAAAGCATGAAACTCCGTGCTCTTGCAGCTCAAACCTTTCTTTATTCGAAACAGACTTTTCTTAATAAGTTTCCAGAACAAAAGAAAAAAAAAAAAAAAAAAAAAATTGCAGAAAATGTGCCCATCCCATCTCTGGATTTCATAATGCACCCTAGTGCTATCTTTTGCACTTTAGTCCCAAAGAAACTCCACTTAGAGCTCTCTATCAATCCCACCAAACCGCAAAGCTGCATCGTCTCCAAGAGGATGATGCAATTTTATGCATGCTGTATAGCTCCATGTGCACTACTGCTACTGAGATCACATTTTATTTTAAATATACATATACTTTCTAGGAAAGGTGGGTAAAACATTTAAAACTTTGGCCTGATACTCATCAAGGTTAGTCATAACAAAGCGAGGAAAATATTTCTCTTAATACTGCCATAAAGATTCAATGAGTCACTGTCCTGTCGGTGCCTGGGAGGCAACAACCTGCAGGAGTAACTGGTTTTACCACAGACCATAAAAATACATAAAGTGACAGGAGTAAATATTAGCTTATGAATCAGTAAAAAAAACACTACCAGAGAAAGATATTAAGGGACAATATTTGAGACTTCATCTGAATAAAGACATACCAAACACCATAATATCCATCATCCTTTCCTGTTATGTTCATCATCAACTCTGCCACTGCAGCAGATTCATTACACTTCTTCAGGAGGCTTCATTTACATCTTTCTATCATGGACTGTTCTGCAAAATTTTTAGGTTGTTTTTAGAGTAACATGGCTGCATCACAGAGGTAAGGAAAGCGATGCCTTTGGTAGGAATTTGATCAGTGTATATTGTTTGGAAGAAAAACATTTGTGAAAAAAAAAATTAATTATCCCACTTGCTCCTACTTTGAATCACAACACACAGAATCACAACAGCAAAATTAGCAGGCTCCAGCAAAATATCTTCGATTATTTTATTTTGCTTCTCTGGCAGCTTGAAGAACTCCTTCATAATATATTCATAATCTGCTCTTGAATCATTGAATGATACTGGTCTCAGTCACTTCTTCTGGCAAGCTATTCAAGTTGTCATGAGCAGGAAGTTCTCCCTTAAGAAGGCCACTCAGAAATTTAATTATGAAAAACTTCGCTCAAAAAAATTGCAGATTTCCTCATTTACTGAAGTTGTTAATCGACACTATGTATTTTAAGACAATCTAACACTCTCAAATACTCAGTATCAGTGAGTTTGCTGTTAAAGACACAAGCCTGGAACTGCATGTTGGCTACTGGGCTTTGACAACACAACTCAGTTGCACAGCTATCATCTCCTTCAGCAAAATTTTACAGGAAATGAAGGGGTTTTGTGGGTTTTTTGTTTGTTTAGTTTCAGGGTTTTTTTTCGTTTTTTTTTTTTTTTAAACACATAGTGTGCTGAAGTTCATCTACAAACACAAGCTTTTGGCCGATCATTGACCAGAAAGCTTCAGTGGCAGAGGTAGTCTCCAACACAAAAGAAGAAATCAAGGACTGAAAGTTACTGTAAATAAATTTAAACTAACTACACAACCCTGGAACCCCACTGTTTCTGAAATCATCAATTGCTCTTTAAACTCTAAGAAATCACCATAAAAATATGTCTAAAGTTAGGAAAAAACCCACATATAAACATAGCCTCTTGCTTTAAATAAGATTTCTGCACAGTAGATAAAAATGCTTTGAGCAAACAAGAGATGGTACATGATTCAAATTACCCCTGTACACAGAAATAATTAAAAACTTATTTGTCCTAGAAGAACGACTTGCACTCCAGTGAATTGAAATCTAAATCATAAAGTTCAATTTTATTATGAACATTTTCTCTTTGCTACAGCTATGATTGTCTATTTATAAACCCTACTCCTAAGCTATTACAAGAATAAGTTCAGGCATTTCACGCTAGCTACTTTTCCACCAAGAAATGCTTCTAAAAACCTCTTACCTTTGTATCTCACAACTATAAACAGGTCAGAAGCTGTTTCTCCTGACAAATTTATTGATTATGACTTGCAGGGATCAAAGCCCAATGTATTTCCCAGAAACAGAAAATTACGTTTTGATGGTAGTTTACAGATATTGACAGCGGTATCTCAGAGGTGTTTATAAGTCTTTGTCATAACAGGGCAGCAAACACATGCACACAACTGTATAGATCACAATCACGCTCTCACTTGCCTCGTTCTTACCCACGCATTTCCCATCTTCCTGCTACTAAATCATAAAAAGCACATATAGATCTACCAGACCATTTTCACCTCAGCCTGACAATATTCTGCTGGGACACTGGCAGCCCCCGCACATGCTCCTCTCCTGCATTTCAGGATCATGCAGTATGGCTGTAGGTTGGAAACTCTGCCGCACAACCACACCTTCCCCAAGCAGCCACAACTGGAGGGTAAGTTCCTAAAGCAAGGGACACTTCCACCGTTAGACGTGTCCGGAGAGAGCCTGTGCTCAACATCTGTGAGCCCTGGAAAATCTGCTTATGTCTGGCAGCAATATCAAGTAACAAAATCTATCAGAGTGGGAATTACACTCCTTGGGAGCAAGGTTTATTGCAGATACATGGCTTTTCCTTGAATATTTTATTGAGAGCTGGTTGACCTTGGAAGATTATATGGTAATTGGAAAGCTAATATACAAAATTACACAAGGGAAGACACTGGACAGCAAGCAACTAATTAGAAAGAGGACTTGGTGACCGTCTCAAGCTTTAATGCTTTTCTTAACCTGGATTCAATTTTACTAAAGACAGTACTTTTTTTTTTTTTTTCCTTCTCAAAAATTTATCCTTGCATTCCAGAGTCTAGGTGAAAAATTATGCTATTTATCCATTTATTATCATTACTGCAGTGCTAGAGCACCCCTGCCAGGCTTCTCAACATGTGCAAAACTTTCCATTCAAGGTTGCTACACAAGGGACAGACATTTGGGATAGCAATTCACAGATTATGGAGGGATCATCATACTGCTCCTACTGTCAAACATCTACTTCTGAGTCTCACCAGGAGGTTTCATAAAGCCTCTTTGCTTTTCTAGCTACATTAAGTCATCTAACACCACACCCTACCTTCTCTAAAGGACTCTGCTTCTCTCAGATGCTCACAGCCACAATGTTATCACCTTCAGGCTAGCAAAAAATTTGAGCCAAAAACTGCCTGGCTGAATAGGAGCAAACCCAAAAGTAGATCAAATGCATTTCTTCTTGACAGCTTGAAACTTTTACCCTCTTCTTCCTCATTCACCAGTTGTATGGTGAGAAAGACAATGAAATTCATCCTTAGTAGCTGTGTAAAATTACTTCATCCATTTAAGTATTTGTGAATGAAATCATTTAGGAAATCATTATACTTTGCCTTTGGGTAAGTAGGCCAGCAAATTTAAATGAAAGTAATTACTTGCTTGTTTCTGGAAAATCATGATATGTGAGATCTGCCCTTCAATCTCTTCCATGACTTCCTATAAAATTTCCTCACTATTACTTTAATCCCAGGTAAACCAAATTTCTTCCTCCACGATTTCCCACCCAGGCAACCACGGCAGCAAGAGTAAGTTCACCAAAGCCAACCCAGGCACAGCAGCAACTGTAAGAGTGTCAGTAACTACCAGCGCTGGGCAGCCAGAGCAGTGCCTGGCATTTCTGAATCAGCTCATTCCAACTACTGAAGCAGAGCAGCCACATTAGCAAAGCATTTCAGCTTGGCTTCTCCAAAAAAATTGGAACACAGGTTACGATTGTTAGCTGCAAGAACACAAAACCCTAGCTGGAAAGCTCTTTGATTGGCCATTTTTTATAGGAACTGTTCTACCTGGCCAAGAAGTTTGTAAATACTCCTTTTATCTACTACTGGAGTTGTTAGATTTACTTTTTTTTTTTCCTCAAAACTATTAAGTTCCTTAGATAGATGAACTAAAATCTAAATAAATAAAAAAACCAAAACACACAAAAAAACAAACAACCAGAAACAAATAAACAAACCAACCAAAGTAACCTCAACAGAACCAACAACCTGCTTTCCTCTTAAATTAGAATTAGAAAAAGACTTTTTAACTTTTGTTTCAAACAGTAAGCCATAAACCAAAATAAAAATCATCACAGTGCTGTAGAAAAGTTTAATTCATTATTTTTTGTTTAGTTCATATTGAATTCAGACAACTCCTTATAGAGAGCTATTCTGTAAGAGTCAGTACGCTTCTGGAAAAAGATTAAAAACATTGTGGTTTTCTTTAAAAATTGTGCCCTAAAGCATTTGAAGTTGAGTAAATCTTAACTGAATGCAGCAAACACTGGAATCCTCACATGATTCCAGTAAGAAACCGTAAAAGTAACGTAAATCCCATGTGTGTTTGCAATATTGTAGCTTTGGGCTCTTAACCACCCAAACACATATACCTGCTAAAACGACCACACAATAAGCAAGAGCACAGGAGAGACCAACAAAGCCAGATCTGATCTCGTGCACATAGACTATTATTAGCCCTCAGTTAACACTGTTAACAATATTTGAATTCGCAGCACAAATTTTTTCTTAATGTACCAATTTGAAACACACAGGACTGAAATGGACAACACCACAATGTAGCAGGAAACATAAATGAAACTGAGAAAACCATTAAGCATATCCTGCATGCCTGATGTTGCTTGCAGGAAACCAAACTAATATGTTAAATAGCAATAGCTCTTCAGCACATGACAGCACCCTTCTCCTCCCCAGACAAAGGTGAGCACACTTAACACGGCCCACTTTGCTGGAGTTGATCACCTGTGTTTAGTTACAACACTGTTACTGCCAGGTTACTCTCCCTGTGCTCTTCACAGAAGAAAGGAAAAAAAACCTGCAAGGTGAAAGTAGAAAGTGCTTTCGAACAAAGACATTTGTTGGAGTTAATGTGCTTTGTTATATTTCAGCAACTTGGTCAGACTCCTGATCAGAAGGAATTTGTGTGAAAGCATTGGATTTACTGCATCTGTTGACAAACTTAAAGCAACATGAACGTATTTTCATATTACTCCTGTTCATTTCTGGTCAGGTTTAAAATTTCTCTTGCTTTTGGAAACAAAAGAAAGAAACAGAACACAGATTAAAAGCAACTCTATCAGTCTTTTTTTTTTTTTTTAAAGTAGCTCTCTTTTTTGTGTGTACACTCTATAAACAACTGACACGTACAAGAAATTCTTGTGACTGGTTTTGATTAAGTTGCTTGGCACAACAGCAACATTATAATTTTAATAAGGAAGAAATAAACCTCTATAGATATGAAAGGATCAAATGTGAGACCCAGATTTACAAAGTACACAGAGGAACTGGAAAGCTACCATGCAGCAAGCAGCCAAGAACCACCAGCAACAAAAGACTTCAGGTGGAGCAAAGCCAAAGTACCTTCTGTAATGCATAGGACCTACCATTTCATTGTTTATCTGGGAACTTTACTTTCAGTCCAGCCAAAATCAGAAGAGTAGAAAGATGGTCAAAATAGAACTAGCTTTTCATGTGCATCTGTACCTATGAAGTGTTTGAAGACCAAATGATTATGAATTTGGCTCAGAGTACAAGTTTTTCTCAATATACTCAGAATACCAAAGTATTTATTTAATGTGATCTAATTTATTGTTATTAGACAACTCATAGACCAGTTTACTGAACACAAATCCCACTTTTAACTTGTGAAAGGTTCTGGAATTGCTGGGAAAATGCACTGAACAAAGGCGGTGACTGCCTTAGAAGCAAGGACTTCAGCTGATGCATTTTAATAGCACCCATGGTTTCTAACCACTGGCTGCATTTTGTCACTAAAACCGATTGCTTTGAAGATGGACAACAAAACTAGGAGCTTGTGTTACCTAGCTAGCATAATTACTGTTTGCAGTGATCATGAAATTGTTGGTGGTTGGTCAAGCTCTGAAAGAAGGAGAGCACAAAAAAAAAAAAAAAAGTGGGTTAACTTATTTTCTTCTCTTTGGATTTCCTTCTTGCACACTGTAAAACAGTTGTAAGAGTGCTACCTTATTTCTCATTCAGCATAAAGTCACTTTAAAATACCAATTGTAAATAGTAAGCTATTATTTATAAATCACAGAATCACAGAATGTTAGGGATTGGAAGGGACCTCAAATCAAGCATTGATACAAACAGTAAAGTATATCAGAGAAACATGGAGAGAAAAACTTGTGTTTTGGTTACCTATTAAAGAAGCGCTATATTTTTGGGCATAGGGCCTTCAGGATTATGTTTTAGAAGTGCTATCACTGTAGCTTGATGAAATTCAAAATGTTTACTTTTCAACTGGCATCTCAGAAGTTTCACAGATACTCTATCTTAAAGCAAACCAAACTGACTAATTTTTGTCCTCCTACAGATACCCTGAAAGAAATAACCTAAATCCTTTATTTGGGCTAGAAACATGGCAATGCATACAAGACAGTTTCCAGAAAGTGCTTTTTCAACTTCCCAGGGTCCAAAAGCTCTTTTTAATCCCGCTATCTCTACAGTGCACCAAGAGCTGGAAGCAGACCAGCCTTCTGGCTAGAACAACTATTACTCCTATTTACCGAACAGCAAGGGCATACATGGCTCTTAACGATGCCATGGTAATAACTGAGTATAGGAAATAAATGGATCAAGATCTGGCCCATAAAAAGCTGGCTGAAAGAGACTTAATCAGGTTTTATGCCATAATCTTTCTCATTCTTTACTGAAGACTACAATACAGGCTACAGAGCAAAAAGCTTCTGCTTGTTTTCACTTTTTCCCTCGTCTCTAATTTTTATTTTTTTTTTAAACAAGCTAGTCTTTCTTCTAAATCTTAAAGTAATGCAGCAACTTTTTCCTCCTCCTTTATTTTAACTTTAGAATGGATACATCAGCCAAAAAAACGCCACTCGCTGCGGGTATTGATTTCTTCAAAATTCTTCCTGGGATGACCAAGCTTCAGGACATGTGGAAAGAAATAAATATTTCCTCTTATATTAAGCTGTGGTACTGCATGTTCAGCACACACCACTAACCTCGCCAAACTGCTGAGCACCAGTCTTCATACTGCAAAAGGCTGCTACTTCCCTTCCCAAGATGCCAGGAGTTCATACAAGTCAGCAGCTGCACAACCTCATTCATGCTGGATTCAGCTCTTTTTCTTTTGGAGTAAAAGTTTGCATTAGTCAAACATTTTAACAAAATACATATCTTCCACAAAGTTAATTGCTGAAAGGAAATACTGCTTCTCTACACCTCTTAGTGGGTATCAACCTCAGTTGAACCTTTTATGACTCACCATTTTCCAGAGAACACAACCAGAGACAGCATGTCACTCACTACTGCTTCTTCTCAAGCCCGTAGAGGGGGTCGTTTTATTAGCTGCTCTCCTAAACTAAAGGTGGTTCTGTTGTTTTGAAACTACATCTTAATGCTCAAAATTACAAGCAATTGTTAAGAGAACAGCAGTAGCAAGGCACAGTCACTTTGGCACAGCTCTCTCTTTCCCACTTCTTTCACCAGCTTGGCTTTCACACACACACTGGAAGCGGTAGCCTTGCTACAAGCACTCCCTGAACTGTTGAAAAGCACACCAAGGAGCAGATGCCAGCCCTATCCTGCCACCATCCGCATGTTTGAGAGGCAGAAGTGACAAGGTCCTACATAGTCTGGGACCTTTTTCCTGCAAATTACTTCTATTTTGCATTCCTGCCTTAGGTACAGTCTACCAACAGGCTTTAGCTATCAACCATCTGGAATAAAATGGAAGGGTATACTGGTAGTTTATTTCCTAAATGGGCCTTGTACCAAACTACCCCTGGTGGTCCATTGTGTTCCAAGCCTGTCAACCGTCAATGCTCCATCACTCCTGTAAACCGTGCTCTAGAGACCTGGAAAACTAAAAGCTTCCAAGTCATTCATTCAATCATTTATGTTTCATAGCTGCAGCTAAGTCTGTAATGATCAAATTTACTAGTATCCACAACTTCAACTTGTCTTATAAACACAACTCATTAAGAGTGAATAATGAAGCCTAGTTTATACCGTTCCCCTCTAGTATAGTATTTCTCCTGGCTTTCAAGATACTTACAGCCTTGATCCCGTAAACACACACGTGTGTGTGCTTAGCATTAAATATGAACATAAGTCACGTACACAGACATGCAGAGGACTATGGCTTCAGTTGGGTATGAAACACTCATCCAAACTGTATTCATAGGGGCTCTCCACGACAAACATAAATTATGTACTCATGCTCTCCACATTTTCCCCACAATCTCAGCTGGGCATGGAATGCTGAACTTTACTTATTTATAGTGTTCAGGAGCTCCATCCATCCCAATCTTATGCCCAACAACACTATATCTCTTAGAAATGTGGTTTCCCAAAGAAGGTCCTGCCCCTAGTTTGGGCTCCAAAATATCTAGGGAGGTTCTCCCACAGGATGTACTCTCAGGGATTTGTTTAAGCTGCCATAAATGGAACAGAACGTTATTATGACAGAGTAAAAAAAACAACAACAAAAAGTATGTAACACCCCTGAAAAACAAACTCATTGCAACGAGGAGTTTTAATATTCACCCAAGAAAGTGAAAGTAAACAAAACAAGGGACTAAGAGCAAAAGTCCAAGACTCTGACTGCACTGTGAGGCAGAAGTTTTCTTTCTCATTTCATAAGTCACTTTGGTTTTTCCACCCCCCCCAATATGTGGCAACTTATGGCCATAAATCAAACATATGCAAAGAGCGGTGTAGAATGCTGAAGTCAACACTATGAAAACTAAATGCCCAGCAGTAGCTTCTGGACTGAAAAGAGATGTAGTCATTTAAAATACCTTATACAAGATTGAGAGTTCACTAAATAAGGAAGACTCCCCCCTACGGTTAAGGGAATTTGTCAGGTTTACTGCATTAACTGTACTCCTTAAGTGGTGCTCTTATGTCATTAAACCTAAAGCATAGATGGAAATGCTGATGCCACCTTTATTTTCAGATTTTATAACTACTATCAAAAAAAAATACTTCAGGTCGGACCCGGACTAACAAGTTTCTTTTCTATTTGAGTTTTTTGTTTGTTTGGTTTCTTTGGGTTTTGTTTTTGTTGTGGTTTTTTTTTTCTTTTAAATGATTTTTATGTTGAGTTCATTGCTTAGATTTAAGGGCAATGTAAAATAATTTATTTCAACTGAGGTTTTCTTCCTTTCTTTTCCTTTTAATGCTCAGACATTTATGAGTTAATTTGAACATTTACAGTTATCTCCCTTTTTTCTAATGAAAAAGGGTGAATTGCCATTAGCATGCAATGCCATGTGATTTCAGCCTTTTAAAATAGCTTGTAGTCTGATCATCTCCATCAACAAGATCTTGTGTTAATTTTTAAGCCTAGGAATCCAGAACAAAAGCTGTCACACTTCTCCCATTCCTGTAATTGCTCAGCACCTTTGAAAATCAGGGCACTTTCACCAAGATGTCTAAATATAGTTTTAGATGCTTAACTTCAGGAACTAAGATTTTTTAAAAAAAAAAAAAAATTAGGTCAAAATGATTAAACTATGTCTCATTACCTTTGAAATTCATATTTAAATGAATATTAAAACAGCAGTACATGCTCAAGACTGTTTATATTTCTTTCTAGCAATACTCACTTCTGAGTATTTTTTATTTGCAATATTTTACAGCTTTACTACCTACACAGCTTGCCTTCAGTGTCTGAAACAGTGGTATATTCCAGCAGGTTTGCAAGCTAAAAAGCACCATTCTGCCACCTTTCTGATACAAATGACAGCAGTAAGAGTGCTTGAAATGGCTCAGCGAGAGCTGCCGAGGCAATATTCCAGCAGGTGCACTAATTCGCTGAAACGCCAGGCAAATTGCCCCGCACCACAACAGGAAGCGACAGGAAATGATAGGAACTGGAAACCTCAGTCATGAAAAGATACAGATTGGCAACATCTTTCTCCTCCGTCAAGCACAGATCCCTTTTCCTACTCTGCATTTTGCTCTGCAGGAGCCAGAGCAGTGTTTCTAACAAGGTGTGACACTACTGATCAGCTGATGGATGGCGCCTGGTCCCGTCCAGACTCCTGACGTGTTCCTTTCTTTTTCTTCCCTCGCATTAAGTCATAGCTCACACTTTTGACAGCTCAAGTGACACAATTAATTATGACCAGAAAAAACCCTAAATATGGCTTGCTCAACATTATCAGAACAAAAATATTACACCTACAGTTCAATAGCTAGGCAGCAAGAGTGACCATTCAGGATTTCAGAAAAGCACAGTCATTAAATTTTTCTTTCCTTTTTTTTTTTTTTTCAATTCCACAAGAATTCTTTGCAGTTACTCCCACTGTCAAGATGATTCCAGCAAATATCATTCCATGTGCACGTGCTGGTAAAGAGCAGTACAATGCCCACAGAGTGATTTCTAAAATGCAATCCCTAATACATAGCAGATGAAGGAAAAAATGCATTTTTCCCTCTGCTTTGGATCTACTTGTGGTTAAGTCTGGAAGTCTCAACCCAATTTTCCTAACTGACATTACATTAGTCTACAGTTATACATTTGCACTTCAATGTTTATCTCATAAATCTTGAGCCATACACTTTGGTCATGTCTGCGGAATATGTGATGTAATCTCACTAGATGTGTGTAATTAGAAAGATATAATCAAAACCCATAACCCAAAGGAGGATCTTTTCTTTTCCAAACTTTAAATTCATAAGCAATGTTAAAAACTGTTTGTAATTTAATCCCTGTATCCAGCAGATTGCTGAAGTATACAGTGCATAAACCGAAAGGACTTTGTTCACTGAGAAAATAAAAAAGGAAAAAAAAAAAAGGAAAAATGGTTCACAATGCTCTTCAGTATCTAAAGCATGCAGAGAACCACCATAATGAGCAGGTTCTACAAAAAATAGGTTGCAGTTCTTCTTGTACATCTACAGGACCTGAAGGAATGTCTACCTCTTATTATTATTACCCAAGAACAAAGCGCTTAAATTGACTTTCATCTCCAGTTCAACAGAACACTGCAAAACCAAGGGTAAAAACTTCTTTCCCATTGAAATCACAATATTAAAATATCATTAAAATATGCAGCAGTTTCAGTGGCTAATAATTGCTGTAGCTATATAGTTAAGAGAATAAACGAGGGGGAAAAAAGTTTGGCCTGGGTATCAGGAAAGATTTCCTGAGGGTAAGATCCGCAGCGCACAACCCCAACAACCCTGAAGGCTACACTGGCAACTTGCTGGGAGCTGGGCCTAATTTGCATATAAATTTATAGGAAGCTTTCATCAGAGATAAATGTGCAAAGCTTTATTTATTTATTTACACTATTAAACACACACAATGCTCTTCAAAAATACACGGGGAGACAAAATGCAGCTCAAGAGCTTCAAAGGAAAGCTTTATCAGTGGAAAGACTGGCACTGCTTCTCTGAAACCAGCTTCTTAACATCCAGCTTTATCTACAATGAGGCCACCCGCAGCCCAGAACATGCAGGAGGGCAGTCTGCGGGATTTATTTGTGGCCCTGCTTCCAAGGAGGCTTGCACAAGTGGCAGCCGCCGTACGCAGGCAGCAGAGACGGATTTGAACAATTTTATCCTTGTTTGAAATTGATTTTAATGAGAAATCTTTTCTTCTTTCTGAGCAACTCCAGAGAACCACTTCTTTCATAAAGGAAAAAAAAAAGTGGGTTCACTGTGAAAACAAGAATAATCACAGTAAAATATACTTAAACTTCGTAAATATCATTAGTTTTGTGATTTACCAAATCTTTTCTTCCGAGTTTTAATTTCTGACCGATACTCATGAAAAACTATGCAAAAAAAAATTAAAAATAAAAGCAGTAAATATGAATATATACACTTTTGTCCAGGAGAACCTGATGAGTTACTCCTCTGTTCTCAAAGGTGGCAGGTGAGGGATCTGTCTGGCAGCATCCAGCCAAGCTGGATATGGAAACCAACTCTACCAGCAGCAGACATAGCCAGCAGGTTATTTCTCCTCCCAAGAACAGAGCTATCACACCATTTGCAATCCAGCAGCTTCAAAACCAAATAAATCATGGAGTTTTCTAATAATGCTTATCCACAGCCCGCACAACACAAGGCGAACCTGTGCAAGAGACATTTTGAAATCTGTGTATAGCAGTTTTATTCCCTACTTTATTTTAAGGCTCCTGAAGAAAAATAAAGTGTTCTGAGCACCTGAATTAGTTAGCTCTTTGCTCTGAGTGCAAATTGCATCACCTGCTTTTATGAGTGACATGGTCACTTAGTAAAAGATGTGTCATATGAGATGTTTTATAACACATTCATACCTACTTCTCAACTACCAGTCATCTTATTAAATTCTCAGCATGTTCCCACTTTGGAGCCATCCAGACAATATAGACAGCAACATTAACAGCAATAAAGACATTGCTAGATGTAATGTAGTATCTAATTAACAGTGATCTCTGTGGGGCAAGGCCAGGAGAGGACAACTGAATAAAAACCATCTGCATTATTTAGAATTATTGGAATATACAATTAATGTCAGCAGCACCAGTTTTAATTAAAACTTAGAGGTGGTGATCCAAATTGGCTACAATTGGCATGGAAGTAATGGCCTCCATCAGGTTTAAAGCAATTAGTCAATCTCTAGCCATCTTTCCTTGTCTTTTCCACTTATTTATGACTTAATGTCTATTAAAGCCCACTGTCTCCTGTTGGTGCAATACACTTGCCTTGCTGCCGTGGTCATCACCAGCCACCCAAATCCTGTACTGTGAGAAGAGAGCTCCGGAGGTCTTTTGTCAGCTTGTACACTCACTACCTTGGGTCGGACAACCAGAAAAATGGGGATAAGGGTTAGCACAGCTGCCGGTTCCTTGTCTAATATGTGCTGGGCATTAGCGGGATGAGCAGAAGGCAGTAAATTCTATGGCTGGCAAAGCCTCGAGATTTTCATCAATAAAATGGTTGCACAGAATCCCAACACTGAAAGAAGTGAAGCCATTTGTTAACATATGCCTCTATTTTAACCTCCTGCTCTTCAGTGCCAAAGCAGTGCTTTTACTGCAAACTGTAATACAAACCACTTTGTTTCCGAGTTTGCTGTATGCTGCCTCGAGGGTGCTTTCCAAATACTCTGTGACCTGTTTATCTCATCATTTTTCTAACATACAATGGCAAAGAGGAATGTTTTCTGTATTACTACCGGGGGAGTGTTTCTGCAAGTTCCCAAGTTTCCATGGCTGTAGATGCTCATCTACTTTCACTAAAGCCTCCCCAAGCCACTGAATATTGTAATCAGGTCTCAAGCAAGAATTCAAATTGAATTATCATTGATATACACCTTTTTTTTTTCTTTTACTCTATCCTAAAGAGGTATTTTGTTTCTTTTTTCCAGACTAGCACTTTCTCAACCTGTGAATAATTTCTGTCTCTCACAGCATGTCAGCTCCAACACTTTGTTTTAATGAAAGCCTTGGCAAGCCTGTACAGTTTTTTTCACCTGTATCTAAAAAAATTAATTTAGTGTCTTCTCACGCAGCGTATTCCCTTATAGCCCACATCAAGATAATGCTTCAGCCGCGTGTGAATAAAAGCCTCTCCTCTGCCTGACATAGCCAATCCAAACATGGGCAACCATTCCCAGTAAGCCACTTCTAATAACAGCTTCCTTCAATTTCCTTTTTCCAGTTCTTCTTTTTCATTCATTCTCATGAACAGGATATTGAAAGGCTTCTGAACCCTATATAAAGGTCTTTGTATTAACAGACAGCAAATCCTTCCCTCAGCCTTGATACTTTGCCACTTCTTAAAATTTCAAACCTTAATATAAACTCTTTGGCTAATTAAAAGCTTCTCTCAGAGAGACTCTTTCCAAACTATCCTTCCGGTTTTGTATCCATTTCCACTCAAAAACTTAATTATTTAATCACCAAGAAATAAGTCTTGCTCACTACTCTATCTCTTCATTCCCCAAGCAGATATCCATCGTACATCGCTCTTTCAACACATACACATCCCTAACTCACTTGGTTGTCAAAAGTCAAAATTCAGTCTTGGTCAGCTTAGTTAGTCGGGTAAGTGTGACGCAAAGTACCAGCTAGAAATGCTTCATCATCATGGCTCTTCATTCAAACACCTACTACCTGATGTTGTAAGTGGGAACTGTCATTTTTAATGGTAACTTACTAAATGAGCATTGCCAATGTATTTCATTTGGAGCATAATTTCCTGCACAACACATGCCACAATTTCTCTAAGTGTTGAGTTGAAATGCAGTTGGAATGTTTCCGATATTGGATTGTTTTTCCTCATTTTCACCAGTTGCTATTTGATATGTAGTAGGTTGTAAGTTTTACACAACCTGTCAAACGGCTGAATGCAATGCATTAGTTACAAGACTAACTTTTTACTTGGGTCTTCTACCCGGTAATGTTTAGAAACTGAAACTGAATTCATATAGAGAAAAAAAACCAACTTTTAAAGTGTCTCAATTTATTAAAATGCCTTGTTTAAATACACAAGTTATCATTTCTAACAACAAAACAAGTATGGCGGTAGCTAGTGAACTAGGAAAAAGGTGTTTAGATCAACTGCACCAAATTTTTATTTAAGAATTTGAAGAGGGTTTTTTTCTAGTCTTACAGATTCAAAGTAAACACAGTATACACTATTTAACTAAGCTAAATCAGGTAAACTAAATGAAATGTTCTTTCCACAAATGCCAACATTGATCAGACTCACTTGTCACTTTAACAAAACCTGGTGTCTAGATAATAAATAACCTCAGTTCAGCTCTCCACAGACTTTTTTTTGGAAATATACAACTCCTGTAATTTTAAATTACAGTTTTGTTTCCATATGCTTTCATAACACTGAAGTCCATGAATGTATGGATAGCTGGGAAAACCCAAGAAGTTAGGGAGAGGGGGTGGAAAAAGTACAGCCAACAGAATGGTTGACTGAAAAGCTAGTGCCAAATATCGCACTATCAGGGCCCACTGGTGCTATTCCTCTGTTCCAAGCCTTTCACTGATACTCATTAAGCCGGTCAGGTTTAAGTTACACACACCAAAAGTTGTGTAAAGGATGAAACATGAGGAAGTGATCTCATTTTGAATCCAGCAGATCTTTTATTGCCTAATCATGGATGCGGGAATTTCCTGCTGCTTCTGTAACAGAGTTTGTTGGGGCAATCTCAAGATTGCATTACAGAACAGATGACTAAGTCCAGGATTGTCAAACCATAGCAGGATGGTGAGCCAGAGTTCACAGATGTCTAATAAATAATTTGTTAAAGAAACACTTCACCATATACAAGATAATGCCCAAAACATCACAGAAAAACTGATGCTTAGAGCAGTCCCAGGCTCAGCACCTATCTGACATCACTATTACATTACAAACTTATGTCCCATGCTCAGACCCCTAATGAAAGGACAAGAGCAAGTGAATTGCCTTCTATACTGTACACAAATCAACCTCTTCAGAAGGAATATCTAATCCTTTCAGCTACCTCTAAACCTACAATTATCTCCAAGTGATATATTATTTCTAAGAATTGCTCATATCAAAGCCCACTGCTACTAAACTAAACTACCAGCAACTCTCAAATAAAACAAAAAGCTCAGAACATCATCATAATCCTTTGAGACATTTAGAATGACAAACTGCCACATTGCAACCAAGCGAAAATAGGCTGTCTTCTTCCAACCTCGTATAATACAGGTGTGTGGTTTAAAAAAGTCAAATTAAAAGCAGTATTTTTTCTTCTCTGCTTGTCTTTTTACAAACACTGAACCAAGGCCTGAATTTAAATATCTCTACTTTTGATGCAACTGTTGAGAAAACTCTTAATTTCCTGTTGAACTGGCCTATTTGCCATTAACTTTGTCACTTACTACCACCCTTGCTCAGATTAGATAGTCAAAACCCACCTTTGTAACCACTGTTGTGTCCAGCAGCAGCTAAAGAACATCTTACCAACGAACCTGAGGATGAGCAAAAAAAGCTATAAAGCAAACAGGAGAAAGGAAAAGAGGATCTGCAGAAAACAGGAGCAGCAAATAAGCATTTTGTGTTTTCTTATTCACCTGCCTCTCATTAACCAAGCGCAACTTCCCCTACACCTAAAAGCAGTTACATTTAAAATCAAATTAAGAAATACCATGTTTTACATTTGCTTATTCTTTCTTGTAAGATGAATACAATAGTCTGTATTGTACTAAAAAAAAAAAATGGTTTCATGCACTGCTTGGTTAGTAAAAATGAAATCACAGTAAATGAATACGAATTCCATTCTGAACTGACATGCTGAGAATATAAATTATGTTTTATAAAACCATTGTACATAACTAATCTAGATGGGTGCTGCTCACACGAGCTATTAGACAACACTTTAAAAGCTGCAGTCTAGTTTAGTGGAGATAATTTTAATTGACTCAAGGGTGTATCTCAATGGTCCTGAAATTGTTAGGAAAATGTATTGCAGGGAAAGAGCATTCCCTCAGCTGCGGGGAGCAGAGTCAATGCAATCTAATAATGCTCTGGGTTTCCAACTGCTAGATGCATTTTGCAATTTGAAGTGATTGCATTGAGGATGTAGATGGGCCACATAAATGGAAGATTTTATCACTGGTTAGCATAATTACTGTGACCGTCTGCACTGCGTTTGCATCTGCTGGAGCTTGGTTAAGATTTTCGGAGTCACATGATGGGAGAACAGTTGTTTTCACAATGAGCTGTTTCCATGGCTCTTGACCTGAAATTCTGACTTTCACCTTCTTGGGGTTTTCTGCTTGTCTTCTGAAGAGGACAAAGCACATGAAATGAGCAGGCTTCTAACCATCCACTGCTTGAGAAACCACCTTAAACTGTTGTAAATAGCTGACAAACAAAGAGCTCAAAACCAGTTATAATGAAGCATCCCTCCACACTCATGAACATTGTCTGTGAATCTAGTTAGACAATAAATAGGATATTAAAAACATAATAAATTTCTACTGGCTCCCTCATTTGGAAGTACTTGGCATCTTCAAGGAGGTCTCAAGTCAGAAACCCCAAACTGAAGACAGCATTTGTAAATTAACCACCATCATTCTCTCTCTCTCCCCATTTCTGGGGTGGGTTTTTTTGGGTGTTTATCTATTTGAAATCTTTCTTACTCCTGCACTTTTTCTTGTTCAATTTTGTCACAATAAACAGCTCTTTAATTTATAATAAGGTTATGTCAGTGCAGTGCTCCACATGTGAATTTCCTTTGAATTCAAAGGGGTTTTGTTATGTCATTCAGTTAAGCAAATCTCTGCTCATTTCATCCTATTGCCCATATTGTCACCATAGATCCACTGGGAGTGGCTCCAGGTGCCATGTTGAAAATTTTCCTTTCAACACAAGTCGAATTCAAAGTTTTAGTCCTAACCTTCAAAGCTTTCCTGAGGGTTGTCCTCAGCCATCCAATAAGGTGGGTCCCTTCCTGCAAAGCCTGGCTGCCCAGTGGGGTCATCCCACGGCTGACAAGCACAGCCATGGGAAATCGTGCTCTCGGCAGCTGGCCTGCAACTGGGACACCCATGTCTGCAAGGGATTATTAGGTTGGGCTGCATTTCCTACCACTCTCAGGACAAAGAGTAGAACTCATGCTTTTGCTTTTACCATCTAGTCTTTGAAATAAATCAATAAGGGGGAGGAAAGAAGGAATTAGAAATAGTAATTGCTTTAACAGGACTTTTCATATGCTTTGAACTACAATCAGTACTACCAAGAGATTGTCTCAGCGGAAAGCCTCTCAGCCTGCATATTGCATTTCCCTTCCCTTTAAGTGACACACATGTAAGAGTTCATTTTGCCTTTGATTTCGCCCGATACCCAGAGAGAGCATGAGCAATGAGCAGACACCTCTGACAGGTTGTTGGCCTTGGTCTGTGTGCCTGCAAAACAGTTCAGACGTTATTGTGGCTGAGCCAGACTCCATCACACCCCCGCAAGGACCTCGGAGCCCTGCAATGGCAGTGTCCCTCGGTGAGCCAAAACGGATCTTTCAGCTTTCAGCCACGCAAGTGCTGGAACATGAATGGTGCTAAACTAAAGCTATTTACCCAGTGCATTTGTAACAAAATATTAAGATCAACTAGTTATAGCTAGTTGCTATAGCTAAAGATTAAATCAATTTTGTAATAGCAAGACCACCATCAATTAGGACGTAACAATTTCTTATTAACCCAGGAGACACAGCATCTACTTTACAGTAACAAGTAGAGGGAATTTGGAAGCCTTTGATTGCATTAACACAGATCATTTCAAATGAAACAAATATTCCTCTCACCCGGAAGGTTGAGACACTTGTGCAGCAGGTGTGCTACAGCTGGTGCGCTGCTGTTACCTTTGGCATGACAGATTAAGCCATGCAGATCTAGTTTTCCAGTCTATGGGTCTAATATATTAAAAGGATTAATTTTTGAGATGGTGTTCTCATGCACACAACTACTGTTCATTGAAAAATGACAGCAGCCATCCTAATTCATATAACAATCCCACTGTGTTTTCTGCCATGTTTTAGTTCACTTGAAACTGGATCTTTATTGACAGTCTCCTATAAATGAGTAAAACTGCACTCATACAGCAGACAGATCCTCCTGCTATCAATTTGGTTGAGCATCTCCGATGGCATCGTTGAAGAACCCAGTTTCCATGTGCCTACTTCCATGACACGTAACACAGCCCACAGCGCAGGACAGCACTGGGATACTTGTCCTTGCTGTCAGGCTCTGTGGGAACCAGCCCTGTGCTTCTGGGACAGCCAGAGCAGAGCCCCTGTGCCCACAGCTGGGATGTCACTTTCAGCTCTTGTGACTAAATTAGGTTTACAGGACCCGACATCTATGTTTTCACATAAATTCAAATCCAACACAAATTTTGAGAATAAAGAAATAAATATTTTTTTTTGCTGTGGAATTTTTGTTGGTTTGGTGTCCCCCCACCCCCCACCATCCTGACCAGTACTGGAGGTTGGCTTGATATTAGGCAGGCTGCTATGTCACAGCTACCATGGTGGTGGTACCCAGCAGTAGTTAAATCTACTTGGGTTCATATACGTGACATAACTGGTTGAGGATTTCCCCCCCGCTTACTAAAATCAACACATTAGTCCGAATATTAGAGATGCTTATCATCAACTGCCAAAAAACCCTTTCTATTTGGGTTTCTTCATAGCTGTCTCAGCAAGAACTGTAAAAACAACTACCAAAACGGTAGAAAATGTCTTTGGGATTTACAGTACCTCAACTGACCACTCTCATTGAAAAAATCTGGCATATTACTGGTTTTTTTCAAGCTAGCTGGTGAAAGATGGCTTAAAATACACTGTAGTCCTAAACCCTAGGATTTGAGATGCAATAAACTGTAAGTGCCTCATAATATATAGGCTACCAACGTAACAAAGCTTTAGTGTAAGAACACGTAGTAAACATCAGTCGTTAACCTACTAGAGTAAATGCTTTCTGAAAAACCAAAAGCTAAAAGCAAATCTCTCTTGGGTACTAATTGCTCCGCTTTCCAGCGAGCTAAAAACACATTTTGCAGATGGTAATATACTTTTCAAGAATGTTTGGTGCATTAACCACAGAATTACATATAAATAGTTCTGACTAAAGCTTGCTTTTAGGTACCAGTACAAAGTGTGCCAGGAGGAGACAAAACGTACTTAAAGACCTATTCAAAATTTATTTGAAGAATAAAAATGAGCTACAGTTAAAAATTATTTTCATTGCTACATCAATGCCAAATCCTTCTTTGCAATATATAGAACTAAAGTGAATAGAAGGATCTATCAGTTCGAATCCTGATCCTTGAATACTCTATTATTATTAGCTACAATTTTTTAACTGAATACAAAATTATTGTCACTCAAGGTAATAAGTTCCAACCATGTAACTTGATAAGTCTATCAGCATTATTACCTTGCATTTTTTCCTCTTCCAATGCAATTGCACAATATTGGCTGCCATAAATTAATTGTTATTTTAATAGAGTAAGACCAATTTAATGAATTCAAATACGAAAAGGGCTAAATTGATTTTTCTTCTCTTATCAACCTGGACCACAATCGCCGTCATAAAAGTACAGGCTCTTCAAAAATAATTGTCCAGGACCCAATTTAAAAGCTTCCGTGAGAGCTTAATTTGATCTTCTATCTAGCCCCCAATTAAAAGAAATACACTATAAAAATAAGGTTGTTTCAAGATAGTGATGACAGCACTGAATTTAATATACTTACTTAAAACTGTACAAAACTAAGTTAGAAGCAAGATATATAAATCAAAAAAAAAGAAATACTTGATTTTATGCAGAACATTCTTTCCAGATTTTCTAAATAAGTGGCAATATCATGCTGTACTGATCTTTATAATTATAGGTTAAATTTAAGTTCATCTACAAAGTAATCACCTTTACAAAAGCAAAGTGGAAATTGCTAATTTTGGTGTTTGAAAACATGTAAATAAGTGCCCAAGATGCTCTATTTCAGACTTCATTTTTCCTATCTATTTGCAGGTCACTAATACAGATACAGACATTAATGTACAAGGAAACTTGAACAGCTGAGTGGAACCATCCACCCAATAACGGGCCCAGAGTTCAAACAGAGGGTATCTGATGCTAAATACCACTCCTGCTAGTACATCCTCTTCCAAAACTCCTAGTACATTCTCTTCCAAAAAGTAAAATTTTGCATAAGAAAAATTGTTTATGAAAATGTAAAACAACTGATGTTCAAATGATCGATATTTCATTTTGGATGCACCTAATGCATCACTGAAAAATGCCTTAATGGCTGGAAATTATTCATATCCAGAAATTCTAAAACCAAATCCTGTACTAAATATTAGCTCGTCTGTCAAGCAATCAACCAGAACATTCCTGATGAATCTTTTCATCACACACTTGAGTCAAAGCTGTGCCCGGTCACTTCAAGGGGGAACCAGCAAAGTCTGAAGCTTGTGAGTTCTCAGATGGGAATGGGCTCCTTGCACCACTGTCTCAGAACTTCTATACAGAAATCCCATTGATAAATGGAGCCTTTAGTTCAACCTCTTTTCAAGATTGTGTGCAGTAGACAAGAGCCAAGCCTACTGAGCACTAAGTTAGGGCCCCCCCGGACTGATCTGACCAGGGACAAGCCCCCAGCAAAACCTGCCTCCCTGCTCCAAGTCAGGAGTACGCATCATCTGCTGCTCTTCCTTTGTACTCCCAGCAGTTGGAGAGAATCAATGACACAGGGCTTAACTCTAAATACATGCCTTCTGATAGCATGGTTTATACAGTGCGTGCACAGATGCGGGTTAAAATTTCTTTAAAATTGAAGAAATGAAAGTAATTTCTTTTGTACTATAAATGGCCTCTGTAGCTAAAAAGTTTGCCTCAAAACTTGACTATGTACTACATCTACAAGCTGTGGCTTGTGGTTAAAGACACCGTCCAGAAGGGCTTGTTTGGATGATATGATCATTGGATTTAAGTATTCAAATCTTCTCTTCACCTGAAAGCAACACTTCCATTGTTTTGCTTAGCACCTATGGTCTACACAACTTGTGAGAATATTTTTTCTATTTCCATGCTCTATTCTGGTTTTGTTACCAGCAAATTGATTCCAGATCAGAAACGAAAGCCAGCTCACTGCAACTGGTAAGAATAGCTGACTGCTTGTCTAGCTAGATGGTTATTTTGGACATTCTACAGTGTCAGTTTAGCGAGACAGGAAAATAAAAAGTGGGAAAACAGCAAAGAGCAAGAGCATTTCAAACAAGAAATTTTGGATTTTTTTCAGCTGCACTCAAAATAATAGGTCAACACGAAAGCTGTCAGTGTTACAAACACCAGTAATTTAATCCTTTGCAACTTTCATAGCTCTATTTTTTGCCTGCTATGAAAGAAACTATTGGATTCTTTTCCCATATTATATCTTTTCTCTATTCCTTTCAAAGTCTAGGATGACTTATAGTCTTCAAGACTAAACTGACAGTGATGGTAGGATGCCTCATACTTTTTAATTTGGAGGGTTTTAAGATTTATCATTCCCCTTTAGCTTAAATCATTGAGTCTTAACACCATCCAATGATCAGAGGAACTGTTAGACAGCATTGTTCTGGCATATTTATAATATACTCCACTGCATCGTATCACTTTTTGACATGAGAATGAGACACAGTATTATGCGCAGGGTGATATTCTTACAGTTACATCTTACCTTAGAAAACAAAAATGAAAGAATTTCATTTGATGATGATGAACTATCTGATTCAGCCCATGCTGAAACTGGCTACCTGTAGATGCTGGCAGGAGAGGATCATTTTTCTTTCACGTTACAGGTTGGCTGCTCAAGATGTTCACAGAAAGCTAACACATTTTTGTGGATGACAGTGCACGTTGATATCTAAACAAATTATAGCAACTGCACCAGGTAGTTGAGGTAATGTAACAAAAAGCATGCAAAGACAAAAGAGAGAATTGATTACATTAAATCATTCTACATTAGTTGCACAGCTAGCATTTATCGTGAAGGGAAGTCATCCGTTGACCTATTAAAATGTATTCTTATCATGTGCACATTACTCCATTTAGCCTTTGGGGATGCTACCGAGGAGCTTGGCCAGAACTGCCCAAATAACAAAACACACTTCTCCTAACACTGTTGTTTAAGATGGAAACTAGGCTATAAATTGGCTAAATATTAAAAATAAGAAAGAATAACCAGCAATTGTTTAAAAAAAAATAAATTAGTTTTTACACGATAAAATTTAGCTAGGAATCCAACTAAGCAGCAATGATTTTAGAGACTAAAAAAAGAGGAGGTGCCTCTTCAGCGTACTTTTGTTACACGGCAGAAGTTCTTTTGGGAATATGCTCTAGTCTGGTTATTCAAAGCCTCCAGCCACATGGTATATATTTATGCAGTTCTGTTGGTATGCTGGATGGGCCTGTGGGGACAGTAATCAACAGCTAGTTTTTCACTGAACAAACTGCAGCACAATATAAGAAACAGATATACCTTTTTTCCTGAACTGCCCCACATTACAACCTGGGAGTTGTGCTTTCATTAGGAAAGCAGGAAAGTGTTCCCTGCATGACCTCATGTACAGCATTCTCATCAACTTAAGCTTGGGGCAGCCAAAGGAGAAAAATTCAAACCAAGCAATTCAGCTAGATGATGCAATAGGGAACGCTTGAGAATGTTGACAAAAAAAAAAAAAAAATCTCCTAGAAACCTTCTACATGAATTCGATTGTGACTTAATCACACAAGCCTTTATGAAAGCCTCAAAGCATAAGATTTTTGCAAGACTCTTCAGAGTTGACAAGTCTCATCCCTTTACTGAAGATGTTTCTATTTCCTGTGTTCTTTTGATATTAAATAAATCCATTCAGACTAAAAGTATACCGCTGCTTTTTAGCCAAATGTAACAGATATTAGAATATTGTACAATATCTCCAACTTTAAGCTCAAACTCAACACTGACTCACTGCAAAGCAGTGAAATTCAAAAACTCCATCTCAGCCCGCTCTCCAAGATAACTCACCGATGCAAGGGAGCTTTACTGAAGCCATTTGTAAAAGATGCATTGCTAACTTTTCCTGCAAGCAGTCCATCAATTATCACATCTTTTAAACTTTGCACTGCATAAAAAGAGACGACCTGTGGGTGGCCCAGATATCAGTTCTGCATTCTAAAGCAAAAGCCTCACAAGCTTATTCATGGGATGATTCAGAATTTATTATAGAATGTGTTTCACTAGCACTTCTCCACCCACTGTCGATTTCCTAAAGCTCGTGAGGTAACCACCGCAATTACTTACACAGAAAGTAATACACTACATTAGAGAAGTAACATAATATGTTTTAGCAACCTATATACTGAGAAGTCAGCATCTTGTAAGCAATCAGGTCTCCATGGACTACTAGTATTTCAGCTGTTTTTTTTTTGTTTTTGTTAACAGAAAAAGTAAATTAATGCCATCGGGATTTCAATTGAAAGGTGGACACTTTCCGCAGACAATGCCCACCACTCTTGCATTATTTGGAAAATTCCTGCAATTTTACAAATTAATCTTAACTAAGAAGATAACGGCCTTTGTTATAAACCAAGTTTTCTCCAAAGAGCAATCTACTAGAATCTAAAGCAGAACAAAATAAGCAAACAAAAAAAACCCACCAAACAACAACAACAAAAAAAGATCAACAACAAAGATTATATTCTGGCCCTTTAGAGAGACGCAGTGAAAAAGCAAGTAAGGGCAGAGAGGAGAAGAGGGGATATTATTAAGGGTGACACTAGTGCTTTAATATGACCCTGCATTTCCTCTTCCAGGGAAAGGTCTGGGAAGTTCGGAAAGGTCAGAGTCTTCTGCCACCCACACCAACCCCACTGGGCACCTCTGATGGGCTGTGGGCAGCACCACGGATATAGTGGTGTAAGACAAGTGATACGGCAAAAGGGAAGGCAAGAGGAGTGGCTATGGAGTTAACTAATCTCCTTTTCCTTCTACATAATGAGACAGTAAGCCCTTAAAGCAAACATCTTATCCTCTGGACTAGAGTTATCTAAAAACAATGTCTCCAACATTTTTAAAGTCAATTTCTCACCACAGAGCAGGAATAGAAAAAAGTCATTCCTGAGGTCACAGAAGCTAATGAGTTCTCCCAGCACACATTTGAAAAATACTTTGCACTACATGTAAAATTTGTGAGAGATTACTCTGAAGTCCTCAAGTCTAAGTTAGCTTTAAGGGCGTATAAACTCCATACAAGGCAGAAGACCAGACGTGGGCAGAAGCTAAGTAAGCAGTGGAATCCTGCTCTCATGTAAATTCCCTAGAGTGAATCTGTAAGACACTCCTAACATTTTTTTTTCCTTGAGTGTCTTTATACTCATAGTCTGGAATCAACAAGGAAGCAAAAACTTTGTGTCAATAGCTTTAGGTCATTCTACCACTGAGAGTCTTTCAACATCAGAAGCTGATTTTGGTGCCTGAGCTATTTTCATCATTACTGCAAATCGACTGAAAGAGAAAGGTGATCTCATCTGATTGATTTTCATAGCCCATAGCTAAAATCTCTTTCTTAACTGAGGTAGCAAACTTGTCATCACACAGCACTGTATTTTCCTTACAGAACTGTGCACACAGCAAGATACAAGAGACATGCACTAATCTCATCCAGCAGTTTTTCCAGAGGAAGAATATATATCATATTTTACTTTCATGTACTCTTCATAGTTGTCAAAATCAGAAAATATTTTAACTCTTTCATTCTGTTATTCCTCTGTAATGTTTAACAATCCCTACACTATGTCAAGCTCCTAAATGAAAATTTGCGGCCAAAATAACTTCCCACTGTGTTTTAGTCCGTTGAAATGGAGAGGAAATAAAATCAATCCCAAAACAGTATGTGTAAAAATATTTCGTGTACTTTCAGCTTAATGGAAAGCATTAGTAAAGGCAAACCTTTAAGAGAGATTGAAAAAAAAAAAAAAAAAAAAAAGCAGCTTTACTTCATTTATATCTACTTGGCTGTTCCACCTCTAAGTAAAAGCAAATTATGTTTTATTATTCCTACTTTCTCAATGGTTCTACTTGCACCTACAGTGCCTCAGTTTCCCTAAGAAAAACTGGTTGGTATTAAGAGATACCAACCTGTTCTACCAAAATACTTATACCAAAGAGTTGCTGTTTCTGTTACCGTGCTAAAGACAGGGTGTTGTTTCTCTGTTTTGAAGTTGTTCTGGATTTTCATCACCACCTTTTCCTATATGGAAACTTTCAGACTTTCTGTCACTTTACACAAGGAGTTTCTTCTGCAGCTGACACAAAAGGGTACAGGAAAAGCAACTGGATTTCGAACAGCAAGCTCATGTCATCGATTGTCAGTGAGCTGTGTCCAAACATGCATACTTGGCCCTACAAACACTACCCATCCCAATGCTCCAGGGAATCCACTGATCATTTGAGTTGGAGATTAAATTTCTTTCCTTTTTTGACCAGAGCTGTGAAGAGCAGATGTTTTCAATGATGTATCCATAATGATGCCAAGAATTTTTTTTTCCCCCCAAGCACTTNTGCACTTAATTTCACATCCAGTAACGTGTGCAAGTAATTTCAAGTTGTTTCTTCTGATGCAAGATACCTCACACTTGCCTATACTGACTTTCATCTGCTGTCAAGTTGTCTGAGCTAGATACAGCCACACAGACAACAGCGACTGGAGGGCTGGGCACAGGAGTGCAGCAGCTCCCTGTTACACCGCCTGGTGCGCCCAAAGGTGCTAAAGGAGAAAGTGAGACTCTCATTACCATTCTCTTCCTCAGCCTTGTTGCCTGGTTTGTTTAGGTTCTCTTGAACTGCCCCCTAGCCTACATTAACCCCAATTAAGCTAAATGCTTGTCAGCCATTTATTTTACAAATCTTAAAGTGATTACTAAGTATATCAACAGTACTGTCTTTATACAGAAGCTTAAAAAACAAAAACATTGCATTGTTGAAAAAGATTAATTCCTGTTCTAATCTAAAAGCCCGTCCCCAGAAGTGCAATCAAAAGGAGTAACAAACACAATTATGTTCACACATTGAGCAGTGATGCAACCAGAATTCGTGTGCTCTGTTTCAATTTATCATCTCACAGCTTTGAGTGTAAAGGGACACAACACAGCCGCAGTCACGCCAGCAGCTTACCTGCTTAGGTAGCAACACCACAGCTCAAACAATAGGACTCTGGCAGCTTGGGCTATTAAATCTGCTCCCGGTGCTGATAGCTGAGCATTCAGAACCTTTTTGCTATACTACAGAAATGCAACTCCTGTGTAACCCTCCCCACTTACAGACAGTAGTCATGGAAGTTACAGGATTTAGCAAAGGTTTCCTACTTTATCACCATTTAAGAATACAATGGCAGGACTGGGCTAGGGTGCCTAGCAGTGCTCACTCTTCCCACTTTCACACTTGCTATGTGTAAATTCCATTTGGGAAAGGTTTGAAACATTCGTCCAACAAGTACTCCTATCTACAGGAAACCTTTTCTTACAGTCGAAAGCAAGAGTATGCAAAGCCAGGCAAGAACATAGCCAGGGCACAATCTGGTTTGAATATCCTGACTGGCATCTACTCCCTTGGGAACCGCTGCCAGCAGGAGCAGATGAGCTACGCTGTGCTGAGAAGGTATAATAAACATGGCAGTTTTCAGCAGCTCCCTGACACCTCCACCATCTGCTGCAGTAAGATACTAGCGTGAAACAAGAGCTATGCAAGTCTGAATGCAGAGACTCGTGCTTCAGAGTGCAGTGAAATAAAACTCATGGTAACCAAGCGGAGGCGAAATAGCACGGCTGTACGCTGGGAAACATCCTGCAGTGGGGCTGCCTGTCTGACAGCTGCGGGTAACCCTCGTAAGGGCAAACCCCTACTTCATAAACAAATCTTTTTAGTTTTCTTAAAGGCTGATTTTTCATTCTTGATAATTTCAAGATTCATTAATCACTGCAGCATATGCAAGGCAGTTGTAAGGGATGGATAATGGAAGAAAAAAATACAGAATCCATGCCTTAATGGAACTGGTGAAATCAAGGTGGCTTGTCACAGCATCCTGTGAGTCTATTTGAAATTTCCAGAAAGTACTTGGAGAGGAAATACATTTCAGACCAAGAGTATGACAAAACCATGTCAAGTAATTGCTATGGCTGCTTGGAAAATAATGAAGATGTTTTGGCACTCACATTGCTCCTTACTGCTCGTCATGTTTCTAGCTTATTAGAAATCAATGTGGAACAAACTAAATCTGGGTGGCAGATGCTAACCGCCTCCAGAAACGTTTTACTCCCTCTGTATTAAGACAGAAGAGGACCAAGGGAAAAGTCCAGCTTCTTTACGGTGAAAACTGGGGAACTGGTTCCCAACAACTGGTTCTTAACAAGCTTTGCTTTCCACAAAGCATTTTAAAAAATGGAAGAACTTTTGCAAGCAATTAAAAAAACCCCAAACACAAACCACACAGACTTTTTAAAAAAAAAATTAAAAATAATGCACATTCTTTCCAATCAACCCCTTGATTGTATGCAGGCCTTCCTGCAGCAAGGAAAGGAGCCCTGTCAAAAAATTAATTCCAACACCATTTGAACCTCAGCCAAGATGGTTATCTGGTCCATATTTTACTTCATGTTTGAGTTGCCTGACACACCTAATCAAACCCATAGCTCTGGTCCCTTCCCAGCCTCCTCGCTGCCTCTCCCTGCTTCAGATGCAAGACAGTGTACAAAACACATTTCAGATGGAATGATTCAACATGGAAAACACACAATTCATCCAGAAGGAAAGATTTCAGATATGAAAAGGCTCCAAACCTCTACGTATCAGAGATCTCTATGCTATTTGTCATTTTTACTTCATGGAAATGCTCATTATAGAGAGATAAGAAATTCACCTTCAATTTCATAATATGAAAGTTTCTTATCAATACTGCTTAATAATTCCCATCACTGAAGAAGAATCTCAGCTACATCAGTCTTGTGATAAGAAATACAAACAGGCAATTTAACATTTTGATGATCTGGAAGGTCCTTGAAATTTGGAAAACAGTAAGTGCCAGTGTTTACAGAAAGTCCATCTGGTCTTTAAATATCATTCAAATTCCTTCCTAAAAATTAAGAGGAATTGAAGCAGGAAGTATTGTGGTTTTTATCTCACACTGCAAGTTTATTTTAAGTGAAAATTGTGTATTACAGATCTATTGTCACCCTGATTTAGAATCTCACGCTCCAGACAAGTGTTCTAATGGTTTAGTTTGTAAAAACTGTACAGGAGCAACACAGGAGCCTGGCAGCCCGGTGGTATTCTGAACCTCTGATTTATCGTGGGGTTCAAGACACCTGTTTCACTTCACCTTAGAAAGCTTCAACCTATTACATATTTGAAACGGAACTATAAGGCCATCCACTAGCCACTGTTTCTGAATGCTGAGAGGGGTTCTTGGCACAATGTGAATTTTTGTTCATGCTCTGGCTTTGCAACCCAGAAGTGCTTGTGGCTGCTGTACCCTGCTTTTCATATGAGCTGTCAAGATAGATTAAAATAATACAATAATTTAACCACAAAGAAATAGTTAAAACGAATGTTAGAAAACTAGGGTGAAGGATTTTTTGGTTTAACTTGCAGAGAGTGAAATCTTTCTGTTGCCTTAAAACTTCTGATTTGTTCAGAATAAAACAGGGAGCAAAACCTCATACTTTCCCATCTGTATAAGCCCACAAGTCAGAAGTTCAACCAATGCTCCTCCCCAGCAGAAATAGTATAGATGAGGAGAATCCTTGTTATCTTCTAGCAGCCCCACAAAGCAAAAGTCAACAATATCCAGATCATCTCCCAGGGGGAATTATACTTAAGGCGTCTTTTCCCTATAGCATCCATACAAATTCATACATCCACATATGTAGTTAGAGTCCCATGGAGTAATTCTCTTGCTTGAAGTGCATCCTGCTTCTGGTTTGTGTAGTGGTGGCTATAGGGCTATATGACAGGAATCACAACCAACACCTTCATACAGGAACTTGCTGATGCTTCCTGGTGAAGCTCTCTCCATCGATCATGACTTATTTCCAATTGTTCTTCCTATTCTTCCTACTTTTCAGCCATTCAAGGCACCCGAGCACGCATTCTCCTCCACATAGCTCTGGGATTTAGAAAATCCCCTGTGCAGGTGGGTTAGCAGAATGCTCCAGTATTTCACTATTAATAACCATAGTCCACTTTCTATCTCTCTTATTCTCTTACCTGCTCACACACTTCTGTGCCCTAATTAAACTGTTATTATGCTAAAAGTTGAAGAAATAAACTGTATTAAAACATTCCATGAACAAACCTCTGCAATATCAGCGAGGGAGACAAACCACTAGGCCACACGTAGCTCAAATATTTTCTACGATTCTGTTTGACCAGAAGGCATCCATTGCCTTGTTACAGAGCTCTGCAGTTGGACCCCACGGAAATATCATGGAATTCCCCTGAAGTCATGAAATGCAGATGCAGCGGTTTGCACCGAGCTGATGCTTTGGAGATGTGCCATCACACAAACTCAACACATTATTAATCTGGTCACAATTTCCATTTAAACTCAATAACACTTAAAATGACATGCTTTTACATTTAAATTATAGATAGGCTTGGAAATATTTTAATCAGTAATCAATTTCTTACCCCACCCAAAACCAGATGGTAAAATATTTCAGTTAATAGGAAGAATGTATGAAGGAAAAAAGGCTTAGAAAATAATAATACTAAGCAACACAAAGAATGTTTAATAAACGGATCAAACCCTGAGCTCAGCAGAGTCAGGGGAAAATTCTGTCTGCACTTTCAGTCAGTGTTGGGGCACTCTGGCGCATGTTGGTATTTGCTTATTTTAAGCATACACTCCATGCTTCTAGCAGATGCTTTCAAATGAAGTATTAAAAAAATAAAGTATTTCCCTCTTGTTAAAAGTAACAAGTCGTATCGCTTTCTTATTAATCCTGACAAATATTTTTTCCTATCAAAAATGAAAAACATAATTGGATCACTAGAAATATATTCAATATACCATCCTCCCAAGGGCAGTCATAAAAATGCAGCAATGGTGTTACTGATTTTTTTTTCTTCAAAATACAGTGTAACAACCCATGTCGTTATATACAAACCATGTATGCAAGGACTGTAAAGAAATTGTACATCACCTGGTCATCTGGTGAGAAACTCCTCTTCTAGCTCAGTGTGACAATGAGGAATAATAATTAACATCTATCAGCCAGCTCAAGATTTTTAAGCACCAATGTTAAACTAGACTTTGAAGGCAAATTGCTCATTCCTACTGACGTAGGAAATTAAATATCAAATTTTAATTAAACAAAGCTAATGCCTCTAGGTGAGCTGAAAGTTTAGCTAGGTTTGAATAGGTTTCTGTAGGAAGAAACACATCCTGTCAATAGAAGACCCTATGACTGGTATGATAAAAATGAGTTCTGTAAATGAAATATTTGAAACTTGTTTTAAAGGGATAAAGGATTTTATTTTTCCCAAACCATCATTCTTAGACATGACTACATTAGTGTAAATGAAAGAAAACCTTAATCTAAAGCGTGAAGTTCACCCCAAAAGCTAGTATCCAGTGTCATAAACCAAAATGAGCATTTTACAGAAAAAAAGTGCTACAGCACTCTCACAGAGCCACCTGTAAGACAGCCAGCCAAAAAGCATCCAGAGCCTGACCTCTGCCTGTAGCTTCATTTATCCTTCCTTATTAAGTGAAAGTATAATATTCAGGAGACACACACAGCTGCCTATCCTTAACCTGACAGATCTTTGCTGCATTCTACTTCGTAACACAGCAGCTGAAATCCTTACATAGCTTGACAAGTTGCTTTGTTGAAGCTTTTTATTCGCTGAAGGGAAGGAGCAGTTGTTAACAGGCAAGTTAACACACGCCACCACTATACAGAAAGGAAGATACCATCAGAGAACACATTCTCTTTTAGGATAATTTCATTTTCTGTTAGCCAGTTGAAGAAAACATTTTCAAGCCACCTCTATTCCAAATTGGTGTTTTCTGCTGAATCTTTCTAACCCAACCTTCCAACTAGTATTTATCTCACAGTTCTCATCTATCAGTGGCCAGAAAAACCCTTCTTAAATTTGTTAAAAGTTTTGCAAGATCAAGACTTTTATTTAGCAACCACTGCATAAACCCAACAAGCTTACTGCTCACCTTCCAAAGAAGCTAGGTCCTGGTATTTGCCGGTTTGCAATGTATTTGCAAACTTTACTATGAAAATAGCATTTTATGCAGCCTGGATTAACGGTGCTGTGGTTTCTGCAGCATTCCCTGTACTCCTAAGAGAAATATTTCCAAATCCACAGTACATATACACACCGTAGGTAATACTCTCTCTAACTGTGGCTTACTATCTTCTACTAAAGGTGTTTTCAAGGAACACTGTTTTATGTGATTAAACAAAACCCCAAAATGATGTTGAAAAAAATACCCTTAGAAGCAAACTTAAAAAAAAAAAAAAAAAAAAAAAAGAGTAATTACACACTTCAGCACAGTTTACCACTG
The DNA here is from genome assembly GCA_013396935.1 of Baryphthengus martii. Taxonomy (NCBI): domain Eukaryota; kingdom Metazoa; phylum Chordata; class Aves; order Coraciiformes; family Momotidae; genus Baryphthengus; species Baryphthengus martii. Next base: position 66,879 of record VWZK01019970.1, read on the forward strand.
GGTGCCCTGAGTGGAAAATGCAAAGAGGAAAGGTAAGGGAGTTTTACCATCATCTTCAATATGAGCACCTCGGGCACACTATTCCACATTAGCTCTGAAGAAGCTACCAGAATATATCACAATGAATAAGAAAAAAAGAGAATGTCTCTTCTGTCCCAAAAGTCTTGGTTGCAGCTAGCCGATTTTATGGTTTTATTACAACATCATTGTGAGCATCTCCTTTTCCCTTCTTAAAACAGTGTGTTCCTTCCTCAAAATGACAGGAAAACCAGTTATTTTATAACAATTTTAAAAAATCAGTCATCTGCACCGCTCCTTGAATCTCAAGGATGCAAGGGACCAGTCACAGCAAAGGTCTCAGGCTCACTGACACACCTCAAGGAGACCACAGTCAAACTTTGGCTCTCCTTTGAAAAGTCTTCTGGTAAATGAAGTCAAGTGATCAAACACACACTTTTGAAAAAAAGAGTTTTCTTACTCAAAATCCTTAAATACCAAAAGAAGACCCAAGTGTCTTACTTTTGGAAAGCAAAAGCTTGTCAAAACAAAACAATACCTTCAGGAGATAAACAGATTTTTGAAAGTCCTGAAAAAAGCCAGTGCCTCTTAAAGGGTATATATACCACTGTATAATTCTTTACAGGCCACGTCTTCCTTTAAGAGATTAGATATCTATGCTGCATTTTCAGAAGGAGAGAAAAGAAGAAATATCACTCTCCATTACACCACTGACATCTGAGATCCTGTTAAGAACGCCCATTTAGGCAGGACGAGCATTAACATGCTAAATTAGTGGTTGAGAGCAGGAAATGGGCTGCACTTTGTAACAGCATTTTTCATTTGTATGAATTTCTGAATGAAAACCTAAAGGATATGGCATGCGCTACAGATTTGTTTAGATTATAATTTATTCAGAACACGGAGATATATTTCAATTCCTCTATAGTTAAACATGGATGTAGACAGGATCTTAAACTGAGAGAAAAAAATAAAGTTACATAATTGACTATCACAGGTTTCTTTTCTGACTCAAGTCCTCGATTACCACGAGCAAATTTTCTTCTGTATCATGTCAGCATCAGTATTTCTCCCACACAGAACAACAGCTCAGTCCATGCACAAAGTAGAACAAAAAAAACCAAAAAACAAACCAGCAAATACTTGTACCCTCTCTTTACAATTGATAAATAATACCAATTGATAAATGGTACTTACAGAAATCTCAAGCAGATGTTTGGAGTGGAAATATTAAAGGTATACATAATTCCTAACTGGAACAACCTATGACATTAAGCAACTTGTATTACTACTCTTTATATTCTGTGCTCTCCAAAATTCTGGGACTGTTGCTTCCCTAGAGATACGATTGGATCAAGCATACCACTGGACAATCATCAATGTTAAATGAAACAGCAGCCTGTATAATTTATACCTGATGATCATTATTCTCATACTGACCTAACTAAGACTGTGACCCAAGGAAAGAACGTGCCTTCAGTAAAGTTCAAAAGCAACCAGATTTATTTCGTTATGAAGTTGTCTACAGTTCTTGGACTTAATCCACAGAAATCTAAATTAAATGGACCTAAACCCTATTTATTGCTCTCCAGTTCTCAAGAAAAATCAGCTCCAAGAACTGATTTTATTTATTCCATGTAAAGAAAACATGACCAGTCTTGTCACTTGCAACAGCTCCCTCAGAAATAGATCTAAGCACAGAACATAGGACTACTCTGCTTGGTTCTCACAGGACGTTCACTGGAGGAAGCAATAGACTGCAGCATAACTTCACTGACCTCACAAGGGGATGTGACATCTCCGCAAAGGTGGTGCAAAGAGACAAAACTAGTAGCTTTGAAGCTGCATAAAAGAACACTTTCTCAGGGTCAGAGTCAATGCTAGGCCAGTTACTGTACTAGAAGTCCACAAAAGGATCTCTTTGCAGTGCTTTTTAAGATGTCTTCAAGAGATTCAGAGTTTCAGCTCAAGTTTTATTTGCTTTATATTCATTAATTGTGACATCAAAAATGTGCTACCTTATGAAGCACCGAAGACTGAATCTTACCCATCTCTCTGGCATTGTGCTGTCCAATTCAAAGAGCTGCCCTGCCTCCTCAGTGCTCAGCAGGAGTCTGGCTGGACTCTCCACTTCCTTCTGCCTTCAAAATTGTCATCCTGCAAAACAGTTTCGGATGAATCCCTGGACTAGAATGGGATCCCCCGGTTACTCAAAGCGGACTCCACTGAACTGCCCCAATCTGGGCAAGTAAAGCAGATGTATCCAAGCATGAACCTTTTGAGGAGATCTATAAATCATCCCCAGATTACCTACATCTACCACACAGTAATTTACCTGGAGAAGCTGGAGACGTGGGCTCAGGTGAACCTCATGAGGTTCAACAAGACCAAGGGCAGGGTCCTGCACCTGGGCCAGAGCAGTCAACATCATCAACACAGGCTGGGGGATGAGGTGATAGAAAGCAGCCCTGCAGGAAAGGACTTGGGAGTGGTGGTGAATGAGAAGCTGGACATGAGCAGACAATGTGCGCTTGCAGCCCAGAAGGCAAATCGCTCCCTGGGTAGCATCAAAAGTGTGGCCAGTAGATCGAGAGTGGTGATTCTGCCACTCTGCTCTGGTTAGACCTCGCTTGGAGTACTGTGTCCAGCTTTGGAGGCCTCAGTACAAGAAGGACATGGACCTGAGAGAATGAGTCCAGAGGAGGGCCACGAAAATGATCAGGGGATGGGAACACCTCTTCTACGAAGACAGGCTGAGGGAGCTGGGGTTGTTCAGCCTGGAGAAGGCTCCAGGGAGACCTAATAGTGACCTTCCAGTACCTGAACAGGGCCTACAGAAAGGCTACAGAGGGACTGTTCACAAAGGCCTGTAGTGACAGGATGAGGGGCAATGATTTTAAATTAGAGAAGGGCAGATTTAGATTTTTACCATGAGGGTAGTGAAACACTAGAACAGATTGCCCAGGGGGGTAGCTGAGGCCCCATCCCTGGAGATATTTAACCTGATCTAGTTGAGGATGTCCCTGCTCACTGCAGGAGGGTTGGACTAGATGACCTTCAGAGGTTCCTTCCAACCTAAACCATTCTATGATTCTACTTCAAGTGATGTAACCTATTTTTAAAGGCAGAACAAGTTCTATCACTACTCCAACACAGTGGCAAAATATAAGAAATTATGAGATAGTAAGAGTATTACATAAGCATAAAGGGATCCTGCTTGTTAGGATAACGCTGTACACAATAGTTAGAATTAATGTTCCAGCTAGAAGACAACTGATAACTTGTGACAGAAAAGAAATCAAATATGTTGATTTAAAAATGAAGTAAAGTCTTTGTGTAGAAATCAGATACAGCTTCAGTAATGAATGTGTTATCACAGCCCAAAAGAGACAAATAGGCATTTTCAGTGTAACAGTGAAAGAAACCTTTCCTGACTCAGGCAAGTAAATCAAGGGGGATTTTCAGCAGCAATCACTTGACTCTGAGCATGACAAATTCTCAGCGAGAGCCACATGGCTTCACAGTCTCACCCCCAGAAAAGTCTCTGAAGCTACATCCTATTCATGTAGGACATAACACCTGCCTATTTTGGTCCACAACTTGCTTGCCTGAAGAGATTTGTCACCAAGAGTGGCGCCAAAGTCTTTTTGCTAGTTCAATCGACCACGAAGAGCAGGGCTTCTCCTTAGCCAGTCTGTGCTTGGGCAACCTCCTACCATTTACGGACCCATTTAACCCCAGCACAAAGACTGTATGCAAATACCACACAGAGATTGTACAGGGGAGAATGAAAGCAAGGGAAAGAGGTAACATCATCTAGTTCAGCATTCCCACCACCCAAGTAGGTGATGGCTTGTGGTAGGGGCAGCACAGACAAGGAGGGATGGATGGCATCCATGGGTTTCAGTTTCCAAAGGCTGAAACACAAAAGAGGACTGACTGCTGAGAATTAGGGATTGCCAGAGGGGAAAAACTCACTGCAGAATCAGTCACAGAACAGTCTCTGCACAGACTGCCTACAGGTTTTTCTGAAGACCATGAAAAACGGTGGACAGAGGTGTTTTTGCTTCTACACAGTGCTACTCCCACAAGAAAAATCACAAACATGCCCCATACATCATCACACAAGCCCGTGTCTACCTTCCTGCACACGCTGGGATGGACATCTACCCACACCCATGACTACTGCCCTCCAAGAGTCACAATTTCTCCTTCAGTTCCTCCACTGAAACCATCTCATATCTTTATCTGCTACCCAAGCCTTCCTTTCCTCCCACATTGCTCTTATCCTTCATTTCAGCATTGAGGCCAGACATCTGGTGTTGTGGTGTTGGGTCATAGGCTGGACTTGATGATCTCGGAGGTCTATTCCAGCCTCAACAATTCTGCGATTCTGTGATCTCTCTCTGAGGCAAATATCCACTCCAGCCCCAAGCATCTGTTCCACACATCCCTGCTTAGGCAGAGTTCTCAGCTCCCACTTTCGCTGGTTGCTGTTTCTTCCTCCTCTTCCTCTGCCCACTCTCACATCCACAGCCAACCTCTCACTTCCCCTCTTCTTTTAGCATGGTTCAGTTCATCTGCCTGTTTGGCTTGTGCAGAAACTGCCACTCGTATACTCCCCATTCCCCGGAGGTACAGACTATAAGAAACAGTTTATAAATAGAGCAAAGCAAAAGGTTTTAGTCTCATCTTGAAGCATTTGAAGTCTGCAGTGCCTCAATTGTTTTAAAGCATCTTAAAATATATTCCTAGCAAAGCCATGTGTTACTGAATATCCTGACAGTAGCTTTTAGCCCTTTTTTTTAATTCTCAATAGCTACAGCATGTATCTACAACAGTATGCACACGTCTGATCGTTTCATAGTTAATACTATTAGCTCCTAGCCACACAACAGGCTATGAAGCCATTAGCCATACCTTGCAGCCTGAGATGCAACTGAACATGGTGGGAAGGGCCAGAGAAGAGTCTTTTAGATAAATCTGAAAATTATTTCCAAAAGAATCTTCCACGCAGCATGCTCCAAAAGATGCTCTTGACTAAAGTAATCTTTAATAAACAATGCAGAAAAATCATTTACTGTGTGACTGTTATCGGAAACTGCTGCGCACTTCAGAGCGGGCAGACATCTGTTACATCTGTTTCAATGAAAAGCCCCAAGGAATATTCTGCAGTTGGCACTGCAGTTGAATGTTATAATGTCAAATATGAAGAACATAACACAGCAGGGTATCCAGGGACAGGGAAAGGCAATCCAAAGGACTGCCCTAGTTTCTGTTAAAAAATAGGTCAAAAAGGCGGTATAATCAAAGTCTGGCAGCGCATACTAATTACTGACAGCACGTCTTACACTTGCATTGACTGGAAGCAACTCGTACACGATTTTATTAGCTAAACACACAAGAAGCCATTTTAGATATTTAATATTTGAAAGAAAAACGTAGATTTCCTATCACTGCAAGAAACTGATTTTACTCTGGATGACCTGTCAGTTTAATTTCCAGTTAAATCAATAACTAATGGAGACATACTCACCACACAATGATTTAAAATTCATTAACGTACATTTGCTGAACAAATAAACAAATGTGTTACACTCTGAATCTCAAATAGCTTGTAGATGTTAATTACAGGATGTGAGATTGCTGCACAAATGCATACAAAACCACCCATGGTGGCACTGGCAGAGAGGAAATGAACTCAAAAGTAGAGAGAAGGATTTGTGCTTTTTAAAATGTGGTAATTAAAGGACAAAGACGGATCTTTGTTCCTAAAAATCAATACATGTCCCTCAACGTTGTATTTAAGGCCAATCAGCATCTCTACAACCCCTCTTAATTTGTGGAGCAATTAGCATAGGAGGAAAAACTCATGTTACCTGTATCCCTGAGAATATCACTCACTGAGCTTCAATCAAATTGTTCTACCTACACATGTTTTGTTAGTTGGCAAGGATATCAGAAGAGGGAAAAAGGCTGAGAATTTCATTTTGCCATTCATATTAAAACAATACATGAACTGACCTGTTAAATAACGGCTCTTTCCAGAGACCTCAAGCAATCTAGCAAACTCCTTAAATGAACATCTGTAATGAAATAAAGAAAAAAAATCTCAAATCTGAAAGTGATGCTATAGAATAATGTGACAGTTAAATACATACACACCTCTCACATCGCAACATTATTGACTGGCCTGTACCGCCCCTTCTCTTTGGCCTGTTTGTCCTACTAGAAGAGTCTGAAATTATCAATAAAGTATCTACTCTCTAACAAGATTATGAGTCTCTACAGCCTAAGTAAGGACTGCAAACAAGCACTCTCAGAAAACTACTTTCCTTGAGGACCGTTGCTACATTTTCAAGAGGGGGAATGTGAAGCTAGAGAGGTGAATAGAGCATATACTTTTTTTTCCATATTGCTATTAAATTAGTACAATTTTAGCCAAATAACAAACGTGTTTTGAAAGTTTCAATTGTGAACTAAGGAGAGGTTCCCTCTTCCTGCTCTAATGCAAACATTTTGAGGACAGCTAATGCGTAAAACTTAATAGCAATTTGCTACTCACACACTAGAGCAAGTTTAAAAACCAGAAAATGCACTTGTCCCTTCAAACAAATGGATTTCCCAATTATAGCAGAAGCCACACTCAGCAGTTCAAACAAACTTTCTAGTTTTCTCAAATAGTTTTAAATTAGGAACAAATAAGAGAATCTCATTTACTTATAATCTTTTTAAGGGTGTTTTTTTTAAAAACGATTGGATAATTCTATCCCTTAAGTTGAAACAAACTCCTGTCTCAGCAAAGGTCTCATGGTGAAGAGCATCGTTGATTGTGTTTTGCAATCAAGTAATGAAGAAAGAGCTGGATGTGCCCAAGAGCACATAACTGAGCATTACTTGTCAAGAAATTACTGTGTTAATTCAGGGCATTTAAATTGGATATACCAGAATTAATGACTGTGTTTTTCAAAGTTTATTTTTCCTGTGGTACTAGATACTTGCAAATTATACACGAAAATACTAATGTAGGAAGATTTAAATGCACAGAGGTAAAAGGGTACCGTAAGTACTTGGGCCCTTTAAATACTCTGCAAATTCAGACACCTTCAATTTTCACTAGCACTAAACATTTTTGTACTATTTTCATCCTGTACAAAATTATATCAAAGCATCCAGATATTTTAAGAATTAATATAAAAATTGTTGCTTCCAAGTCATGTTCTTCTGACAAACACATGTATCCTGAAAACCCATTCACCCCTCCAGCAGGATTTTGCTGTCAGCCTATTTAGATGTGTGGGGAAAGACTACTCTTATAAGTGGATGTGGCTGGATGGATGAAGTACATTAAGAAAATTTACAGAAATGTCTGCAGCTAAGCTATCAATTTAGCAAATAATCAATAAAATAAACATAAAAATCTCCAAAGTCATCAGAGAATGTGTGTACTTGGTAAAAATCTATTTAGACTTGTCTTTTCTTCTCCAAGTCTCATATTATTAATTTTGAATTATATCATCTCCAAGCAGCTTCCTAAGTCTAGATAACCTGAAGGAATAAGAGACAGGCAGCAAAGGCATCACAGCCTGGTGTGGCAGCTGCAATCAGAGAGTAAGCCACAAAAGTTATTTCAGTGTTGAAAAAGTCTAAGAGTAACTGATGAAAATACTCCACTTTTCAGGAGGAGTGAAAAATATTTCTTTGAGATGGTTAATTCTGCTGTACAAATAATGGCAGTCTCTTCAATTTTCTCATGACAGCATCGATCCTGGGAGGCAAGATCAGTAAGAGATTGATTAGTGGAGCATTACAGTTATACACCAATCTATCATTTAATAGAGGTTATCTAATGTTTATGGTTGCTAGTCCATAGAAACCAGTCATGTAGACAATAACTACTAGAAACTCTCTGGTTCCGACAGGGCCAACACGGACAAATGGGTCTGTAATAAGTTGCTTATGAGCAGTACTGAAGTGCCTGTAATTCAAAGATAGCAACCATCTCTTCAAGGCAAGATGTCCTTTAACATTATTTAATTGCAGATTGTAAGAAAGATGAAGGAGGAAGTCACATTATAGTCAGATTTTGACAGTGCTCTTCAGGTAGAGAATTTGTTCATGGACTATGTATTACAAACCATTAAGAGTCAATCAAAGCACTGTGCCTGTACACTTACAAGCTCAGAAAATCCAGTCACCCACGCATTGCTGTTTCTCTTGACCTTAGTCACAGACTTATGAATTCTCTGCAAGCACAGTCCAGCTCAAAGTAGAGCCTCATGTTTGAGAGGAAAAAAAAAAAAAAAGAGTAAATCTCAGAGCCAGTCTCACACCTGACCAGTCCACCATAATCAAATACTTCATACAATAATTTTTGTATAAACAAAGCAGCTTAGTTTATTACTTTAAGAGATAACAAGACCTCATACCTGGTGAAAACAACTACCAGACATTGCCGAGTACAAATACTAATTAAGAACCCCATAACATTCTTAGTGGTTTTTTTGCCTTTTTTATAATCTAGACATTGCCACAAATGTTTTCCTTTTAATAAAATTGAAAACAAGACTTGTGTCCCATAACTAAGATTATGGGAAACTAGTCTCCCCTTTGATGTTTGTTAATGCTAAATGAAGTTTCACACATACACGATGAGCAGACATAAGTATCCTCTATGTGAAAGCTTCTGTCCAAAGTAGATTTTTCCATCCAATTTCCCCAGAGAAATGTCCTGTGCAATTGCACTACATGTGTGTACTTGTCCAGCTATCTGTCCTCCCAGCAGCTTTTCAACACCCTGACCAATCTGAGCTCTGCTTGCTCTTTGAGAGCATTACAATTCTACCAGCTACACAGAAACTGGCAGCTATGCAAAGGGAGAAGAGGAAAGACACACAGACGTACGATTTTATTTGCAGACATTTAACTCATTCTTCTGCCAAAAACCACTCCCCTATACAAACACCTGGAGCCTATATCCCAGTAGCCCAGGGACCACAGGCACACAAAGCCAGGCTCAGGGCAGTCAGCAAGCTGCTGGCCAGGTCCAGGAGCAAGGTCCCCGCAGCTGTCCCTGTTCACTGCTCCCTCACCAATCTCCACATCACCCTGAATTTCTTTGGGGTCTCCTTCAGCACTGCTTAACCAAAGGAGAACCTCGTTTCCCCAGGCTGATCTTGGCTTATTGGTGCCTGTCTTATAAACAATGTCTTCTCTTTCAAGAATCCAAAAAAACATCAGGCACAAATTATTTCTTATGTGATTTCTAAAATCTTATTTGTATATTTTAATTGACATGGAAAAAGAAAAACCAACAAACCCTAATCCAAGTGCTGCATTTATATAAACGAAGCAGCAGAAAGATGCTGAACCTGGTTCCATTTACTAATTTTAACTACATCTTTATAACTCCCAAATGTACAAAGATTCCCTTGTTTCAGTGCATTGCTCACTTTGTGCCCTGCTTTATTAACTTCTGAGATCTATTTTGACAAAGCTTTTTATTTGGGTTCCATCATTTGAATAAAGTTCCCTTCAAAGGCAGAGCAATGCTTTGGTACAGTATGTCCATTAAAATTCAGACTCACTTTTCAAGCAGAGCTGTGTAAAAATCAACAAGGGTATAGCCTTAAGACAATACCTGAAGTGGCACACAAAATATTGAAACTCTGATAACAGAAGTATTAAAATAAATATCTGATGTCTCGTAACTAAGTCATGAGACCTCATCAGCTTGCTACAACCACCTTGATGCTTCCCCTAAAAGCCAGGCTGTCTCCAGGGAGACATCTCGCTAATATTTCTCAGTAGAACGTAGTCTAAGCACAATTGCGACTAATTTTACTTACCTCATTTGCTTGGTATCTTAGAGTTTTATAATGGCTGGCACTTTTGATGCATTACAATATGGTTTAAAAAGGAATCAGACTGAATAAAGAGGAGAAAATGCTATTGTCTCCTTTCCCTGTGTAGCTGCAATCTAATTGCAAGCACATTCCCATTTTTTCTGGCATAGCTACCAGTTTTCCACACAGGTCTCATACCTGGAGATGTTACATTGCAGTTCAGCAGAAGGAATTAGCTGGTACCAGAGCACAGTGTACGTTAGTGATTTTTCAAAAGGCCAGCCAGACCCAAGACAGTCTGTGGGTAGATGCTTGGGGACAGGATTGATGGTAAGATCCCTTACCATTGAGGGCAAGAAAGATCTAGGTTTGTAACTGGGAGAAAGGTGGGAGCAGGAAAGAACAGGACCCGGTCTCTTGGGGGATGCTGTAACCAGCGAGGCAGCTGTAGCTGGGCAGGAGAACCACAGCAGAAGCACCAGCTCAGAGACACACCGCAGAGGACCACAAAAGGGCATGCATGGAGGGGAAATGTACAGGATGGACATTTCTGGTTCTTCCCCTCCCAGCAGCCATCAGACCCTCTCCACTTGATGTTCCTGTTCTAGCAGCAGTGGCTGTGACCTCTGCAGGCTGTTCATTGTGCTCACAAAACCACAGGATCCAAAATTAGCAAATGAATATTTAATCAATTAATATCAGGCAAGTGTGACAGCCACAGATAAGTCAGTCTTTTCCACAGCAGGAAATCACCAACGTTTCATTAAACAGAGCATATTTCCATGCATACCTCATGTAAAACAGCATAATAAAACAAAAGGAAAAATAAGCCTATTTCCATAAACCCCTCTAAAGGATTTTTTTTTTTCAAATGTATAAAACAACAGCGTATCAAGCCTTTGGTAGCTATTTAAGAAATAAAAATGAAAAGCTACAAAATTATTTTAGTTTCAGACTCACTGAACAGGTTACCCCACATTTCCCATGCTTTTTTTCCAAAAAAAACACCCCGAATTCAGACAATTGTGTCCACATCATCCCCCTGGGCAACTCTTCTGCTGTCCCTGGCAACGGCAACGGGCATTCTAAAACTTTACAGCTCCATCACCCTCCCAAAAATGCTCCATATACTTGTACAAAGAAGCAGCAATTTCATTATATGGGGAGAACTGGCTGCCCCTGCCCAGCACACATGCTCTGTTTTGATAGTCCAGGTTGGGAATCTCTGGTCAAGGCATTTGCATTAACCGGAGAGAGACCCTCCGCCAGGCCATCTATTTTCCCACCACCCTTTCCACCAACTAGATTTTCCACCAGCCCCTCCCCAGGAAACTCATTCTTCCAGGGGAGAGCTGGGAGCACACTGAGCTCTCAAGACCCCTGAGAGTGGGTCTGGGTCTGCTACAGGCTAAGAACATCTCCGTTCAGAGGAGGGGTGGGGAGAGGAAACAACCACCAAAACCAATACACATTAAAAAACTTCTACTGACACATATGCCCTCTGTGGGCACAAGAATTACTGAACCAGAAGTAGCATCAACGTATTTTTCAGTGGAAGACAAAAAAAGTAATCGGCTCCACTTCGACACACCAAAGTTTTCACCAATGAAAATTTTCTAAATGAGGTGAAATTACAGGCTAGAGAAACAGGTTTGGGTGGTCCGTCAAGACCATGTTTTTAAGAGTTTTCAAAAAGGACACAGACCCCTGCACAAGTTAACGGTGAGCACCTCTTTTCACTCAAGTGCTCAGGGCTTTTAGCTTTTCAGAGACGATAATGGGCTCCACTCCCCAGAGTGGATGTATATATGCATATTTCCACGGATCAGTTTTTATTCGTGACAGTAATTGCTGCCCTTCTCTGCATATGGTTTTCACCCTGTACAGCATTAGGAAGGCCAAGCAGCCATTAGGGTGAACAGTGAGGCACTGATTTCCCAGACCACTGCCTTTCTCACTCCAAACCCCGCATCCTCAAAACTTTTGCAGATCATGAGCTCACACAGACCATCAGCCACCTGTGAGTAGGCTCATTATTTAATTTACAGCAGAGGGACACTTTCTGCCCAAAGAAAATATCTGAATACTCTCTTTCCAGCACTAGTTGAAATCAGTAAGGTTCAACAGCAGTACCAGCAACTTTGGGAACAGTGAATGGGCACTTTGTCAAAATTTTTCTGCTTGCCTTGTCCTTCAGCAATATTCAAAGCAGTACTGGGGCTGTCAAAAAAGCTCTCAGTGCAACAAGGCTGTCTTATTTCAGTTCCTTAGCACTGTCCTCTATGGGATTCTTTGGTTAAAAAGGTAGGGCACAGTGGGAGGTGAAGAAAAATATGTTCACTTTGTTTTTTCATCCTCAGGAAAAGAAAAAACTTCCCATCCATTTCTTTTTTACTGGTATGCTTCTTTACTTCTAAGTAAAAGAAAAATACATCCCTATATTTAAAATACCATAACAACCAAGCCAAGCATCCTTTAAGACTTTACAAGTACTCTAAATCCCTCACAGAACCAGACCTTGTTTTAAATGGGAATTTGCAACCTTTGTCTGGATCTTCACAGAACACATGGACTTCCCCCCTTCAGTTTGCATACAATGATAAGCCATTTGTTTGGGAATGAGATCCCTCTTACTATGTATGTAATTAAGAAAATGTCTATATTAGAGCAGGATGGCTGCCCTGCCGGTTATGCATCGAAATTCCTCTACTGCACAGCTGGTAGCCAAGAAGGCTTCTTTTAATAAAACCTAAGTTCGTCTTTAGCCTCCCTGTAAATGTGGTATTTACCTTATGTTAACAATTTTTGAGTAATGATAATAAATGCACTACAAACACAAAGTAAATATAATTCTATACAGTGGTGCATCTATACGACAAAATAATAGAACTACATTCTTTTGTGCAGTAGCATCTGCCCAGTCTGATAAGCAACTGGAAGAAAATGCTTTTTTTAATGTATAAAATGTGATTCGTGTATAACAGAAGAAAATTTGAATTGCCTGGACAAAAACCTGAACAATGCAATGCTCTGGAATTAAATCCTTGGATGTTACTTACTTATCTGCCTTGAAGTGGGCATAGTATCACCTCCAAATACAGTCTTCGACTCAAAAAAAATCAACCAAATAGAGAAAAAGCTCTTTAAACCTGATGTTGTGAACAGCTTTTCACTCTCAGAAAATAAGTTTCCATTTTCCAACCATATATTTGCATATAAATACTTTTCATGCAGGAAATTGTCATATACTGTATCTTGACAGAAACCTTAAAAGAAGTAGCCTAGAATCCACCCTATCACACTTAAAATTGTAGAATTCCATTGCAGGTGGAAGGAAATACCTTCTTGACCACACTCAAAATTATGATCAAATCCTCTGAACTGGACTATCTAGAGTTTATACTCAAGAGAGAAAGATATGCCAAGAAACTGTATTTTCTTGGTAAAATGTTAGTAACATTACTAGCCCTGTGCCAAGTCATAGCAAATTGTAGTGTTTCCAAAGTTATTCAGCAAGGGGAGGAGATCTCTCTGATGCAGACTTGGGTTTCTCCTGCTCTAATTTTTGTGATAAAGAAGTAGAAGTTCAGATTCTCCAAAAGAGAGGAGGTATAGGTAGCACACTGACAACTCTTCCATGAAAACTTTAGAGCTACTACGTGAACAAACAGCAGTCATTCCTTTTCCTCTCTTTTTGAACCCTTCCTGTCTACCATAGCAAGAAAACGAAGAGAAAGTGTAGTTTCCTCTAATGAGCGATCAAAATGCCATGCCCGAGGGCTCAGACTAGTCTTTTCAGCCCTGGGAGGAGCAGCTTCAACCACTAACTGAAAAATAATTAGCAACAGGCACAAAAGAAACCTCAGAATTTTGTAAGCATGCAGCTTCTCAGGAAGAATGTTAGCATTTGTGATTTTGGGGGTTGGTAACACTAATTCTACTACTTAAACCTCTGAATATTTCTAAATAATCATTAATATAATCATCCAACAGGTATATACACTCATAACAAATTTAGAGAAGCATAAAAATCAGCCAGAAGGGCTCTGTTCATTTACATAATTTGCCAGCACCTCTAAAGTGTGCTTGCAAGTTATAGGAATGTCAGGATATACTTTCAGTAGCAGCTGACTCTGAATATTTGTTCCTAGCTCATTAAATCCAGAACATATTTAATTTAGAAATACACTACATACAGCAAATATCCCTTTCAGTTAAACATATTTAAAATATATGTGCGGCTTATGATTTTAAAAATAAAAATAATAATAATTGTATGGAAATAGAGTGTTAGGAAGATCTTAACATTAACTCAAACTCTTGTGGCTGCACTTTCACTGAAACCATGGAGCTGAGGGTACCCTGGCCATAAATTTACACATGAAAGATCCACAGATCCCTCAAGCTAGTTGTTGCTAAATCAGCTGTTCTGCACAAAATTTAAAACTAGGAAGATGAGAGTTCAAGCTGAAACACTCGCGTGAATGATCAGTGATGACCATTTCCTTCCCTATGGTATTGATTTTGAAAGGCCAACAAGCGCTTCCCAGTCATTCATCTCTCTTGCAGTTCATGTTCAATCCTGTCAGAAACCCTTACTTTAATATTTATGACCCAGTCACAGGAGACTGGTGCTCAGCTGGCCATTTCTCTTCAAGTTCCTTCTCTGCCACTGCCAAAACATGGCTAGTGATAGGGCACCCCTTCTTTATCTGCCTTGCCATTAGGTGGCAATACGGCAACAGGCATCACTCACCTCACGTCACCGCGGCCGACGACCCACTTATTTCTACAGCTGGCAAAATTGATAGGAATAGACTACTTTGAAAATACCCAAGGGATTAAAAAAAATAAAATTCTTTGTTTTTCTCTCTCTTGCACACCATCTGAGTTTAAGAAACACAATCTACAATTCCTTGTCTCAGATTTTTTAAAGTACATATTCCTATTTTAGTGTGCTAAAGATTCCTTCTGAAACTTCCTTTTGCTCAAAAGAATAGCCACTGAGCAAGAGCAGTCTGATAGTGCCTCCAAAGAGCAAACGGTAGTTTGGAAGGTCAAACAGGTATCTGACAGCTGGTAGGACCCAGTTCCTGCAAACCAGAGAAACGTGAGGAGTCTCAGCAGTACAACGCTGGCAGGCAGGGGCCTCAGTTATAACTCAAACCTCCTCGCACTCCACCACATCACTTGGAGAAAGTTTATTGCAACACAAGGAGCAGAGGTAATCATACATAGAAGGTTTCATCACAGGCTAAGGATTCCCTCACCGCCCCAGTAAGTCATAGGTAACGGACAGGACTATCAAATGAGACAGTTTAGAGAACTGAAACATAAAAAAAGACCTTTGAGTGATTCTTTCACTTCAAATCTGCTCCTGTTTTGCCTTGATGTCTATTTTTATAGCTTAAAAGTTCAGGAAGGGATGTTTAGAGCAGATATGAACTTTAAATAAACCTAAAGAAGTCCTCTTTTGCTTAGAAGTCCAGCAATTTCATAGGATAAAAAGGAGAAACATTGCTCCATCCTGGGAGCAGAGGATTCTAAAGAGGATGAGAGTGCATACAGCTCTGTCCTGCCAAACTACTTAGCCCAGCCCAAAGTCAGTCCCTTTTTATAAAGACCTCATTTCAACAAGACCCAAATGCTGCTTTCCTACACACTACCAGTGTTCAAGCCTTAC
>VWZK01019970.1:82466-148356 GCA_013396935.1 Baryphthengus martii
AAAAAAAAAAAAAAAGGGGGGGCGAGGGGGCAGTGCTTTAGGAGATGAATTCTGTAGTTACAGAAAAAAATTGCCAGAAATTTCAGGTGAGGTTTAGTTTGACCAGGAAAGCATGTTCCACCCTTCAATTTGTCAGGCTGAATTGGGAAACAAGCTTGTTTTCTATAGGGAAAAAAAAAAAAAATTCTCTATGAAAAAAATATTTTTAAAGCTCAAAAATTTCACATTTGATTAAGAAAATATTTCTGTAATTCAGTCACATGTGAATGTCCTAGATTTCTCTTTTGTCTTGCTTTGTTACTTTCATAGTGCCAGAAAAGTAGCTTTTAACTAAACAACAGCCGGAGTGAAACTCTCTGGGAATTACTGTGTTTTCATCTATGCCTGGTCCAGGTCCTAACCAGACCACTTCCTCTAGTGGGAATCAAAGCCTTTTATGTTACAAGGTCACAAGCTATGACATATGTAAAGTGCTCTGCAGGAATTCAGAAAAAACATTTGCAAATAGAAAGTAGGAGAAAAAAAACCCAACTGCTTCCATTAAGTCTTATTCATCGACTCTTCAAAATTCCTGCAAACCATATTCCACGGTCTGCTTCTTATTTTGTTTGTGGACCGTAACATCGGCCTTTGCATTCAGCTTATGTTATGAAATTCAACTGCATCCAGAGTAGAGAGGCCAACAAAACCAGAGACTCAAGTACAGTCTCCTCTCCCCTCCTTTGGTGTCTTTCTGCAGCAGTTGGAGACCATAAATTCAAGATGAGGGAAACTGAAGATTCAAGCTCTTAGTATAATTTCAGTTTACAGAATAAGCACACACACACACACCAAAAAAACCCAAAAACAAACCACAAACAGAGACATGGAAGAGTCCAACTTGTACACAAGTTTTAAAAGCTCTAGCCTATAACAGAAATCTCAAATTTTCCAGCCTTGTAATTAAACCTGAGCTACTTAAATACAGACAACTAAATAGAAATTGCATCAACATCCAAAGATAACAGCAATTAAACTTTAATCTTTTAAAATGCTCAACCCTTCACCTGGAGCACAAGCATCCCTTGAAACTCATTTCATTACACAAAAGACAACAGAATAGTTTTAAGGGCTTTTACCAAATTTCCCCTTGCCTGTTGTGTCCTTCCAGGCAGGCTCTTACTTCCAGGTCTGTTTTCAGTTAACTCAGTGAGTGAGCTGCATCAAAACATGTGTGCAACATCCCCTGAAGCCTGCCTGATCACTCCATACTCCTCACTACCATCTTCAAGGCTTCTGACTCCAGGTATGTCTTTCCTACTCCATCCCCTGCCTGCTAGCTTCTGTAAAACTGCACTTGCCCAACTGATCCCCTGAAGAAGCAGGATCCTCCCTGAGAGCTCCACCCGATCAGCTCAGTAGCTTTCCTCTGTAAGAAATATAATGACAATTTTAGAGTAGTAAAAATCCAAATACTGTCTGTCATAACAAAAGTTGCCTGCCTACAAATATTCCCCATATTTTTGCTAAAGGAGATGTAAGAGCCACATCTGAGTTGCTCTATTTAGTGACCAAGCTAAATTAGGAAGGGTAGAGCAAAGCTGTGGTTTGAATTTACATTTCAGGTAAAAAACATACAGAAGAAACGGGGCAAATTTTTCAGTGGTGACAATTTTATTCTGATGTTTGTTCTGTGTCATAACGCTGTCTCTCAGGAACCTCACAAAAGCTGTCACAAAACTCAGATTACCAACTTTACCCTGTGCCCCACACAGCATATCCTATATCAGCAAACCAAAAAAAGCACAACGATTTCAGCAAACTGGAAAGCGCATTTAATAAATAAAAAAAGGTTAGAGTGAAGCAGAAGGTCCACTTTAACATGCATTTTTCCCTTCAACATCTCCCTTATCACCATAATAACCACAGTAGCGGAGAAAAAGTGTGGTATCAGAAAACGACCAAATAACGACCTGTAACACCTTGTGTAGCTTTTATGCTTAATTATCACACGAAGATTGATACCTGGGAGGGGCTGACAGCTCAATTCAACTCACATTTACCACACTCTAAGCCAGCAGCAGCATTACATCAGTAGAAAAATTATGAGTAGTCTTACAATCCCCATTTCTCATTGCTACGAAGATGACTTTTTGGTAATACAGAGTTCTTAAAACTGCCTGTTGTGACTAAACAGGAAGAGCTAAAGTGAAGTACGTATGGGACTACTCTGAGCGCACAGAGAATAAAGCGCTACTGGCTGCCAGCTTGAAAGTGGTCCCCTCCCCTAGCCCCGACGTGTGCCTTTCCTCAAGAAAGGTGTGAGGACATTCAGTGCACTTGTGTGCCTCGCAGCACAGCCAAGCACACAAAGGATTTGCAGCAGGCTGAAGCGAGGCACCGATTTCAAAGGCTGAGCAGCATCGCTCTCTAGGAGTTTCCCACTACACTTCGTAGCTGCTACCTTGTACAGGCATTAGGTTTTTTTTAAAATTATCACCCTGTTGAAAACAGGGCTCAAGGTTAAAGTTACTAGCAAGAAAATTATTTCACTTATCACTGATTCATACATGAATGATGTATTTTCATTTTTATCATTTCTACATTCTTCCTGTAACACAGAAAATATAACAGGCCTCCTTACCTGGCAGGATCTAGATGACTGCTGGATCAGTTAGTTTGTTGGGTGTTCGTACCAGTATGAACTTCAGTATGATCGATTGTCTATGTTTAGCCCATATCCAGGGCTAAATTACAGCAGTTGCTCTATCACCCAGTGACCCCTCCCCAGTCAAGGAGGGGGATCAGGAAAAGGAGAGAAGACTCACAGACTGAAATTAAAAAGAATTTAATAAAACTGCGAAACTAGTATCACTGCCAGTAAAAAGTTAACAAAATTATACTCAGCCCAGCAAACGTACAGTGGTCACAACAAACAGGAAGGCAGTCCTCAGGACTAGGAAGAGGAGCAGAGTCAGGAGACCCCCTTCTCATCCTTAGCAATCTTCCCCCTTTATACTGAGGATGCCATCCTCTGGGCTGGGCTACACCTGGAGCCCACTCAGGTCAGCCGTGCAGGCTGACTCCAAACTGTTGATGGCCTGCAGACCATGGCTGGTCTGGGGTTCTTCCCAGTGAAACCAGGGTATTAATGAACTCACACCATCAAACAAATCTACCTGAAAGGTGGAGAACAAGGCCAGGGATGAGCAGATACTGGCAGAGCACGCACTAACTGCTCCGCACTAAATAACACCAAGCAGAGAGTGGATTAAGCAAGCCAACGGCGGTGCCCCGCAGTGCTCCCTGACAAACAATGGGGGAGAAGTCGGAGAGAACATTCTCTAAGCAAAACACTAATGAGAAAATAAGAAGATTAAGAAGAGAACGGTGTAAAAATCCTGATTTTATAGAAAGCGCAAGTACACAAAAATGGAATCTTGTGCATAAACTCAAAGCCAAAAATTACGTTACTGGAGTGTTATTTGCAAGGCAATATGACGCTCGCTCAAGCTGGAGAATTCAGGTTCAGGGAAACTTGGGCAATCTTTATCCTACTTCCTTGCATGTCTGCTCAGTGCACTGGGGTATCACGCAACAAAAAGTAGCTGTTTACAAACAAATGTCTATCACGTTGCGTATTTACCATGCTTCCACAATACTAAATATAGCTCTCACAGCAGAAGAATGCTGTTATCCTAGGCAGAAAAAATAAAGTAGAAATTAAGCAACCACTAGGGCAAGGTGACTTCTTAAGACGACAAAGAACATCTGACTTGTCTCCATGGGTACGAAACCCAAGTGAGTCTGCCAAGGGGATTTGCCTCAGTGAGATCAAACTCTGGAGCAATAGATAAAACTTTTTAGATTGTGGCTACAGAGTATAAATAACATTCAAAAGCTCTAGGATCATGGCTATAAGGCACACAAGCTCTGAAACAACTTTCCTGAAGACTGATCTATGAAGAGTCAGGAGTAAAATCCAGCATACATCTGTCCCTGCCTCTGTCAGCCCGCCCCCAGGCATTCATTCCCCAAGAAGTAGCTTCTGAGGCTCTGGCCATGGCACAAAACCTGGCTTTTAACTTTAACCACTGAAGCTACAGTTAGGACTGGTGCCAGCAGTTGTGTTGTACAAAAAGAAGCAACAGAAAGAAAGTTATCACCACCATACATCTGAGCTAAAATGGAACAGAATTTAAGACAACAAAGAAACAGCATTGTCACAGCCTTAGGGCTTTCCTCTGCCAACTTCCAAAGGCTGGAGATGCACATAACTGAGGTGCTGAGCTTCTCCTCCAAATATTGCAAAAATCCATTCTAGTGAGAGGTAGTAGGAAGTCTCTTCGGAGAGGTCACTGCCAGTTCCCTCCATAACAAGTTGTAACTTGGCAAGTACAGTAGAAAAAAAAATTATTCGCGCCACCTTGATTTACCAAAAAAAAAAAAAAAAAAGACATCAAGCCAACTTTCCAAGGCAGATCAATAAACCATACCTTTCTTTATCACTAAAAGAACAGACAGCATATAACTTTTGTACCTCAGAGGGACACATCTCAATCTGAGATGAGGAGCTCCTTAGTTTGTGATAAAGCACCGCCTACAATTTATTTCCTTAATAGACAAGTAGAAAGTGGAGTGGGGTGGTTAAAGTCTTTTCTATCAGGCAGAGAAGAGGCAAGGTACAGGACCTTCATACTGATACAGGTAACAGTAAGCTTGTTACTAAAACCACACACACAAACATACACGCACCACTCCACAACCATCACAGAATATACCCAACATTTTCAAAACACATCTCCTAAGCGCCAGAACCATGCACTTAACGATACAACAGCAATGGCATAGGCCTTCATGTGCTATCACACCTCTCTCCAAACAGCCAAGGTGACTCATGGCAAGTCACCAGCAGCACCTGGTCGCCCAGGGAGCCTTGCACTAGAGTGAGCAGTGCTGGTGCCCTCTCCTTGCCCTCACACAGAGCAACCCCAGGGAAGGGCTGCATCACAGCAAGAAGAGTTGTGGTTTGCCCAGTCCCGTCCTTGAGCCTCTGGCCTTGACACCATCTCCTGGTTTTTAAAATCTCACCTGGCCCTCTTATAAGACAAGTGGAATCTTTGTCTTGCTTTGCTGCACAGTAGCTCTGGAGGTTTCTGCCATTCATCTCCTCCAGAACAGTAACTGGCTGGCACAGCAAGAGCTGGTTCTAACAGATATTCCCAAAACCACTCCTCCACCACCACAGCTTTTTCCAGGGGAGCCAAGACAAGCAGTTTCCCCTGCTCTCAAGAGATACTGTATAATTTAGGGTGCATCATAAAACAAAACCCTGGAGATGACACAAGTGCAAAGCAGGGACATCAAACTTCAAAACGCAGGTTCAGCTGCATTTCCATTGTTATTTGTATTGTTAAAGCACAGGGGAAGGTGGGAGGGAAAGGTGTGAAAATGTTAAGAGGAACTCAGAGGAAAAGGAAAAGCTGGCAGTAAAATAACAGAAGTTAATTCTGCCAGATTTCTGTAGGTGCAAAAAATTTTGTTGATTTCTGTGAGAGCCTGGGTTTTGGACTATTTTTATTAACTCCTTCCCCATATCAGAGCATATCAGGGCAGAAGAGCGTTTGGAGCCCAAATGACTAATTTATTTATTTTTTATTACCATAGCAAATGAAACCAACTTCCAAAAAAAAATCTAGGATGATGGATTCTCCAGACGTAAAAATCAATTTTTCTCCCTGTTTTTCGTCATCTCTGCCAGGATACAATTCACTGCAGATTTTTTGCATCTGCATTTTAAATCCTCAAACATAAGCATTTGTCTTGCAAAATAATAGACTTCAGAGCTGCAAAGTGATGCAAAGAGCTACGGCCAATCTGTTGTGAGCAACAAAGTGTAGGTCTGTCTTACAGGCATAGTCTTTCGTGTGATATTTCTGTATCACTGCAGCAGGGCAATCTTTAGTCTCCCAGCTAGAAGCCGAGTTCTTCATTTCACCTATATTTTCTCAACTACTTTCTAAAGCAGTGAACCAGATTAAGCCGGTCTGCACTGCCTATGACAGGATATTAGCTGTTGAGAGGCTGCATACATTAACTGCCAGAACAGATGAGTGCTTTAACACTTACAAATCACGGGAGGGGAAGAATAGAGCAAGAAGCGATCATTCACGAGCTCCTCGTTTAGATATGCTGATATCTTATCAGCTCACCACAGACAAGTCAGATGCGGAGGTGAGCAGAATGCAAGTACAAAAAAAAAAAACCAAAACACCAACCAACCTGTCTGCAAACACGGGCAGCACATACCACAGGAGTGCAAATGAGAGTGCTCCGAGAGGTGCTTAGCTCCGGCACTACAGAAATTCCAGCCGTCAAAAACCTCTATCGTGTATGGAAATTAAATCTCAATCCCCTGGTGAAAAAACCCAGGAGGGTCAGGGCAGGCATAACTTCCTTGATTCAGTGCAGGCAGAGAGTTTGCCTTGTTACTCACATTCCTTAATGGCAATCTATTACTGGGGAAATGACATGAATTCTCCTTAATCCCCATTTTACTGCATATTGCTATTTGCTCACACAGGAATTTCCATTTGTTTCAGTCTTCCACGAGGTTATTCAAGGGACAGTGCAAAAACTTAAAGCAGGGCTAAGAAATTATTCTTCCAGAAGCTCTTCTGTAGTAGGAGGAAATAAAATCTCTATTGCCTTTACGGACTAGATAAAGGCTGAGGTTTCCCATAGACACGTAATGTTTGTTTAAATGAGTACAGTAACTTTACATTTGAGGAAACACATTTATTTCTGTATATAAACAGAAGCATGAAAGATTAAGGGCAGCTGTGCATCTGTTTATTCGTAACATATACACTATTATCTGACTTGGGGCAAACAGACATTTTAACCTCCCCTTCAGCACCTGATGTATCGTTTCTTTCTTACTCAAATGCCTTCCTGCAGCTGCTCACAGACCACAGAGCTGCTTGGGCAAGTGGCGGGGAATGGGACTGTCCACGTCACACTGAAGGCAGCTAGTGGGAAGGAAAGGTTAAAGCCCTTCTTTCCTCAGTCTCACTTCACTCTGTATCACTGTTTCTTTCGTTTCATAAAGCACCACTGTTTGAAGCGCTGAAGTGCTTCTACACAGCACAACACAAAAAGAATAAACACATATTCCTTTAAAGCCAGTGGAAAGGGGGAAGGCTCTGAATTGGCTAGGATTAGATTGCTCTAATCCCAAAGTGACTCAATCCATTTACTAAAAAGATGTAGCTGTCGGAGCCATCATGGCTTTCTGACTGGTTTTCACCTTACTCCCCTAGTCCTCTTCCTGATGCCTACAGGGTATGTGAAGAGTGAGAAGCTATTAGAGCAAAATGAGGGTAACTGGATCTGGCTCCAAAGCCCTGAGCACATCTGGTAGCACCAAGCCATAGCGGGGGAGGTACGGACAGCAGAAAACAGGCAGCTTGGCACTCCAAAGGCACAGTCCATGAGAACAGGAAACTCAAAAAGGTGACCAAGGAGCATAATTAAACAGTTAGAAACTCCAGAGGTGCTGGCAGCCAGGGTTGCCCTTCTTATCTTGTTCCTCAAGGGCTGGTCCACATGAGATGTTCAGACATTTACAGCCACAACAGTTTAACGACCACTGCTACCAGAACAGCACGAAATGTTTCTCTAATACTTGTTCACTGAAATAGGTAGACTTGGCTGGACCAGAATAATTCACAACTTTCTGATTAACTGCAGCTAAAAAGAATATTCAAAGCTAGGGAGGGCATTAATCACTCTACTTCAATACTTTCTAATATAAGATTTCAGGCATCACTAAAGAAAAAAAACATTATTTTGAACTATGAAAAGAATTAATGAAAATTGGAACAAAACATTTCCCTTCAGATACAGTTTGTTTAAAGTTTAAATGTTTGTGGATTTTTTTTTAAGTTTTAGGTCAATCAAAAATAAGATTAACACAGTTCTAACAGCCAAATTGTTGCAAAAATAGTGGATAAATCAGGCCTTACAGCGGAAAGAACAACAGCATGTCCCTCTGACAGAGAGCTGGGAAAAAGAGTCCTACAAATCTCTAAATAGGGAGAAGGCAGGCAATTAATTCCACATTTCCCCAAACATTTTTGAGTGTGTTGGTTGGGCTATTAAAACCACAGTTATTTATAGAAACCTGTAAGGACTCATGTGAAAGGAGAGCTTGTTAGGAGGAGAAGTACTCATTTTGGACTGGCCAAGTATAATGTGTGCAGTGTTTTTATACCTGCAGGGCATTTCCTCAGGGTAGAGCCAACACGTTAGAATGTAGATTTCTGCAGCACACAGTCTCCCTCTTCCATATTTCTGGAGGTTAGTCTTCTCCAGGGAGGAAAGGCGTGACCGAGACCTACAAAAGTCAAATATGGAGGCACTGACTAGCCACCTCTCCTGCAAAAAGGGGAGACACACACACAGATACACCTGATTTCATGTCTTATAAACAATAACCTTCTCTCTTTGAAGGCAGCGACTGCACACACATACATGAGACCCTTCAGTTTTGTCCTGGATGTCAGTCATTGCCGTTCAGCATCTTCTCTTTTTTTTGTGTGGTGTTGATGTCAATTGCCTGCTCAATTCTCCTTCCCCTTCCACCATCTTTACTCTCCTACTTTCTTTACTAAGAGAATAAAAGATGCAGACTGCTCTAATTTCTTCCTTACTCAGCCATCAATTTACACAAAGCTTATATAAAATTGGCTTCTTGAAGTCTTCTACCCATCTGTGTATTTTGGATAAAATTAGCCAACAAGTGAGGTAGGATGCAGGACAAGGGATTGGCAGTTGGACAGAGAGAAAGCAGGAGTCTATTTCCATAAAAAACCCATTAACAAATTCAAGGAAACAGGAAACTGAATCTGTGCATATAATTCTCACAGAACGTTTTGCTGCTGTTACTTGGACCATTTCATTCATTCTTGGCCAGGTGCATATCCTTTAGAGATGCGGACTTTTCAGGAAAGGATTAGAACCAAAAATAAGAGGGTCACAATCTTGACTAGAAATGCAGATAAGCAGATTAAGTTGTTTTTTTTTTTATTGCCCATTAGCACTCCTGAAAATCTCAACTAGCAACCAAGGGAATAGTATGTCATGTGTTAGCAGGTACCATCAACAAGATCAGGTATCATCAACAAGATCAGATACCATGCAGTCCTGAACAATTACTGGTGCACAAAACCTTCAGGCTCAGGAAGTAAACAGCAGAGACAACCCAATACATTTGCACCGCTACAGCCGTGTAGTGTGTTACACCATTATTTTTAGCCACTTTATCTTCTGGATCATCTTTTCTTCCCCTAGCAATTAATAACACCAGTAATTACTACATTAAGTTATATTTCTTTAAAAGCATAATTGCAACTTCCACTCCCCGCTAACACAAGGTAACAATCATTTGTGTGATGAACCTTGGTTTTCAGAGCCGGCATTCCCAAACCCAGAGCTGAAATAGAGAGAGCAATTGACAAACAGCCCAAGGAAATACTTGTGCTATGGATTTGATCCCAAATCAAAGTTATTTTTTTTTCTTCTGCTTGGGAATGTACAATTATTTAGTATTCATATTATAGTGCAGTCCCATCCCAGGCTGATTTAAAGCCTACATTATAATTGCTAATGATTACTCATGAAAAAGAGACTATTATATGTAAAAACTGCAATCAGTGCTAATCTATTCACCTATCCATTTTATACTGATACATTTTCTAAACAAAGCTCTGCCTGAATTGCTCATAATTAGCTTCTATTCTTACACTTTTAATTGCTGCTCTTCTCCCCCTCCCATTTTGAAACAGAACATTTTACATATCTTCAAACTTTTTTTTTTTTTTTTTTTTTTTTAGAGAGCAAGGGTATTAATATTCTGAGGTTAGTGACCAGCGTGGAGCTAGTAGGGTGGAGTAGGTGGGGTCNAGAGACTTGGACTGAATTTTTATGAGTGAAAACCTGACACTGTACAATTTGGAGTTATTTTAAGACTCCTATGTTGTCAAATACTACATGCCTAAGCAGTGTTTCAGGAAATAAATATTTTATAACAAGATCAAGATTTCAAGCACAGCATCAGTCTATATAGTCTGAGAGCATGTAAGAGTTACAGTACTATGGGAAAAGAGGTGCCTTAGCTACAATTTTTTTATTTCTTTTTCCCCAAAAGCCAAGTGCATTCTGCCCCTCATCTGCAAGCTGTCAAGAGCCTGGTAATCACGAGACATTTGGCACTCCAGCTGGGAAAAACACTGCATTTAAGGGTCTTTCTCTTCTGAGACTCTAGTGCTGTTGTGCCAGCTCTAGTACACACAGTGTTGGAGATGCTCTTCCCACTCCACTGTCCTTCAGATACCTGAGCTGCATTGCCTAGAAAGACAATTAGAAAAGCTCACATGTAAGAGATGACAAAGCATCCTCTGCAGTACGTAGCTTAATTTCTCCTAAATATTAGATAATGTGTCTTGCTTAGAAGTACCCTCCTGTCAAAGTGACACTTACAGAAAATGGAATTCAAATTGTAATTCCCATTCCGGCATTTTATTCTTCCCACTCTATGAAAATCGATCCCATCTTATAGCCAGAATAATATCTTATCTCTGGTCCTCAGAGGGTGAGAAGGAATGCATTTGGCTTTAGCTACAGGCTGAAGGCAGCAGCTGGTTGCCGAGGGTTCTCTGCCAAATCTCTTGCACACAAAAAAGTTGTGTAAAAGCAGACAAAATTATCCCATTTCAGCATATTTGACTTGTGGAAAAGCCACAGATTTTAATGACCTGTTCCTCTGCTAAAGCACTTAAGTGGCTTTTACTAATGCCTGTCTTTACATCAATTTCAGCGTCTGTCAGCTCAGAGTCTCAATCTGCAAGAGTCCTTCAGCACTAGTTTTATGCAATTTGCAAAGTATTGCACTAATCAGTAGATGCTTTAATCTTCATAAATATAGGAAAGCTCTTAAGCACTGGTGTTATAGTGATCGGAGAAACTCATGCCACAACATTTTATTCCTTTCCAAAACCTTGCGTTTTCAAGCTCACCAGAAAAGGCAGAGTGCATAAACTCCATGAGTCTAGACCACGAAAGGCTGAGAGCAGTGTGACCAAATTCACAGTACAGCTTGTGAACCAAGCCCACGGATGGCTTTCTAATCAAGCCAGGCAGCACCGTAAACTGTTGCTTTTTGCACCTGTATTTACAAACTCTCATCAGCTTTGCAAGTTTCCGTACACACACATCACGAACGTTCCTGAGAAAGTCATGCATACAAATATAGAATCCCACACATTCTATTTCCAGCTAAATGACCCAGCAGAGTACCTATGTTTTGGCTTCAAGCCAGAATTGCCCAATGCATCCAGGAAGTCACCTTTAAGGTTTGCTGGCCTCACCCTGACCAGGTTTAACTTACAAGTACAATTTACCAGATCCTCAAGATTGCTCTAGCATATACTTGCAAGACATCCAAGTACCCCTGCCCGTATGAACAGCCGAGCAGAGTGAGCTTCCTGACATGTCCACTTACCTCTAGACCCACAATGCTCAGGACCAGAGAACGTTACCATAGGTGAATTTATAGGAAATCGATAACACTGCCATGGATGTAGAGGAAGAGAGGAGAAAAGGAAAACTGTGTAGCAGGGTTTTTCAGGTTTTGTCTTTTTCTTTCAACATCACCTGTACTGGGTCTGGCTGGAACAGAAATAACTTTCGTTATAGCGGCCTCTGTAGCGCTGTGCTTAGCAGTTGTGGCTGAAGTAGCTTTGACACTGCACCAGTGTGGTGGCTACTGCTGAGCTGCGCTCACCCAGCAGCAAGGCTTGTTATCCAACCTCACCCTTGCTCCTCAAAGGCCAGTAGGTTGGTGGGGGGCAAAAGGCTGGAAGGGCACATAGCTTGGCCAGCTGACCCAGACTGACCACAGGGATATTTCTTGCTATGTGACATTGTGCTCGGCAATAAAAAGCTGATGCACATACGGGATTTATCCTCCTTGTAGGAAGGAACAAAGGACTGGCTGAGTGAAAAAAGAGCTAATGAAGATGCCCACTACACAACCTCTTCTGTGACCGCCTCTGCACAACAGTACCCTCAACACTGCTGTATCCTGGGAACAGCCGTTAGCACTAAGTTCCCACAGAGCCACACTGCGAGAAGGAAGAGATTGAAAAACAGCTTGAAGACAAGTCTCAGCACTGGGTGATCCCAGCTGGCACAGGATTCTGAAATACAGACCAGGGAAACAAGCTTAACTTGCAATTCCTTACTTGAGGGATGAAGTGAGTAAATTCCTCCAGATCTTAAAAAAAAAAAAAAGCAAGCAAGCAGATCTTTTTTCTTCTTGAAATGTCTTCCTCCTTGCTGAGGCGCTGCCAGGGAAGCCCTGTGTTTCCTGTAGACTGTTCTTACTTTCCCCAAATGCTATGCACCCATCACCCCTCTTTCGCTCTGACTGAATTCACTTTGCACCCAGTGGCACACACTTTGATTTCCTGCATCACTTCCTTTTACTCTCAAAGCATTTCAGCTCAATCTTTAAAAAAAACACAAACACCAAACAACCCCTCCTTTTTCTCCCTGTACTAGTATCACCATGTGCCAACTGCAGACTCACAGCAGGCCTGGCAAATATCTGCTAGGTCAGCAGTTCCCTACATCTCATATTCCAGAACATCCTTGGTTTAGCAGCACAGAAGCCCTAATGTGTAAGAAAGATCTGAAGACAGCAGCTGGGGAGCAAAATTCTGCTACATGTAAGATCTTGTCACAGGTTTCTTGAAGTAGATGAATTCCAGATATTCCCAGAATGAGAGGTTTTACTATCATTTCTATTTCAGTGAAAGCACACTTGCTGGACTTACACTAATATAACTTACACGGGTACTTTTATTCAGGTTTATAATGATATTTCAGTTCACTCTGAAAAAAAACAAAAAACACCACACACACAAAGAAACAACCAAAACCACAAGCTATAGCTAAACTAATTTAGAATAATTTGACTTTCCTTCTCATGTTTTCCCCAAACTGTAAACCTTACCATTGAGGGAAGCAAACTTGTACAACATTTGTATGTTGTGGAGGCAAACTGCTGATGTCAGCATCACCTGTCATTATGGTATCTCTATGGGCAAAATTTCCAAGCACACTTTACTTCTTCCCATGTGTTTAATAGTTCCCACGTGCGGTTCCATTTACATTTCAAAAAGACTAGTGAACCACTCATTTTTGCCGTAGTTCAGGATCAGAGAAGCACTAAGCAATTTTAAGGTAGGTGAGAAATAGAACCAGAAAATTTGAGTAGCATTATGACAGATCAGTCAGAAACCTACAGATTTTAATTACTGCAATCAAAACTAACCAACAGTGGTTCTCAAAGTGTTTTGCCATATTATTGTATGATATCCATTCTTAATTATTGTTTGAGATACACTACCTCAGTATCTTTTGGAGGCCACTGATTAGATAATTACTTTTATTAGCTGTCAGTAAAGCAGCATATATTTTTGCCTTGCAGAAGTTTTACATGCATTTCCTGCAGTAAATGAGGGTGTTATATTCATATGAAAGATCTGAGAGAAAACTCTACAGAGCCTGCAGGAATTAAAACAACCGTGCATCTGCTAAACACTGATTATGACATGATTGTTAGTGTGCTGACACTTAGGGGTGGAAAAAGCTCGTTGGCGTAAACCACACACTTCTCTGCAGTTAGTACTTTTCTGTGCCAAAACATACTTCTGAATGAAGCAACAATTTGGGTATCTGAAATAAGTGACAGATTCCAAGGCTCCGAGTTGCCTTATACCACATGGGGCAGTTGCTGAGAAATCCGAGAAACAAAAACGTTCTTGCAGAGCCAATAGCACAGTGGGCAGTTAGACAGCCACTTAACATCTCAGACATTCAACTGATGTCAGTCTTCCAGTTTGATCCTAAAACAAATTTGTCAACCAATCTTCTGCAGACCAGAAAACAACTCTGGGCTACATATTTTTACAAGTGTTCTGTAGTTTTTCCTACGTTGTAGCAAAATGACTTTTCATACTGATAGAAGAACAAACCAGTGCTTGAATTTTGAAAGTGTCATTAATGAAAATCGCATACGTAAGTAAAGTTTAAGTAGAAAGCTTAAATGAGTTCTGAAATTATGCATTTTTTCTTCAGATTTCTTCTTACTTCATATGGTGACTACAGAATCTAAAACATGTGTTCAATTCCAGTTGTAAAGTCATACAACCAGGTTTAACTGAATTGCGTCCAAAAGTTAGATGCAAAAATTCTAAATAAGTTTGTATCACTAGATGCTTTTTTATATCTTCGGCTTTCACCAAATTATACACTGAACTAGAAATTATATACAGTAATTAATCGCATGAATAATTAAAAGTCATGTTTTATAATCAGTTCGGCAACTAAGAAACAATTTTAGATTGCAAACAATTGACTTAATTTTTCTGAGTACTCACTGAAGTACTTCTTCGGTGGGCACAGTATGAATTTGGCACTAGTTTATACATTAAAACATCGTCAGTCTCAAGTCAGGTGACGTTCATATACAACATAACTGAACTATAAATGCCATGCAGGCCAAAACCTGAAGGAGATAAAAGGAGGACAGTACCTATGTATAATAAACACGTTTAAGAAACAATAAAAGATTTTAAAAGATCAGACATCATCATGTTTGGAAGAGCTGCAGCTCGCTATATTCCTTTTCAAAAGAACTTTTACACCTGAACTTATCTGTGTATCTGTCATGCGTATAAGGCTGAGTCCATATTATAAAGGGAAGGCATCACAAATGTTTCACGCATCCTTTAAGTAGAAATCATGAACAGGAGCTGGTACTTTGAATCAGAAATTGCTAACCTAACATACAACATAGTAAGTGGGATGTAACAGGCAGCTACACAACTGTGCTATTGGGTAACAAGTTCTATTTTTGAAGAATGCATGTAAGTTTTTGCTAGAGAAAAGCAAACACAGATTTTGTTTATATTCCTGTCCAACTTTTACAAATTTATACGTGAATACAAAGGCAAAAAAAAGGTAAAAATAAGCCCCGAAGACCTACTAAAAATGCTTGTAATGTTATCAAAACTGGTTTATTTACCTCCTTTTTGTTTTCCAGTCCTTGTTCAATCTGATGGTGAGTGCTGTATATCTAATCATAATCCTGCTGTTATCACAGCTGTTATGTGCTTTATTTTTGATGACTCAAAGACAGATGTCCCAAAATTGCCCTAGATCCCTGCCAGCCTTTTCAATTGCATTATACAATCAATTAAACTTTCCTGACCCTATTCCTGTCTCTATATAAAATTCAGCCGTTGACACTTCAAGAAGCAAATCATGTGTGTAAATTGGTTCTAATGACAGCTATAGATGTGTAGTCATATGCAAATAGAGTATTATCAAACATTAAAATATCCAGGAGCAGTAGCTAGATAGATGCAGTCAAGAAAAATTAACTAGAAAATGCATACTGCAGATACTTCCCACAGTATGTAATGCAATTAAACAGAAGCAAAGGGAAACTCACACTAGAAACTGCCTCTCTCCTGCCGTGCCTATTTATTCCCCATCATCTGTTATTATCGTTGAGAATCTTCACATTGTGTCCCAATTAAGCAAATCTCTCAGAATTAATAAGGGTTCGCCTTCTCTATCACCACATCTTTAATGTTTGGAACTGAAAACATTGGCACCTCGTGCCGTACGCGAGTGTGAGCCGATAGAACAGTAACAATTGTAAGATGTGCTTGCCAAAAAATGATTACAAGTGAAGCTTTATTGCAAGGGTGTCTTGTTTAGGAGGATTTAGCACAATTCGATGGGGTGACAGCAGTTGTCAGCCATTGATACTGAACATAATAACTACTAAAAAGACAACTTAGTTATTGAATATTCAGAGTGCTAAGCCATTGTTTGGGCATGTTTGGAATACAGATTGTTTTGCTACGGTTTGTTAGTCTCTCATAATGGAGAATTTAAAAACACTCCAGAATAAAGTTCTTTTTCTTTGATATTCTACACAGTGAGTTGCATAGAGCCCAATGACAAGATGACAGCATTCAAAATTTCCTGAGTATGACTAAATCGTCTTAACCAAACCATTTCTTGATTCTAACTTGTAAGTCACCTGTGAAAAGACTTCAAGTATTCTGCTGTATTATTCAGTATGTTTCAGCTGCATCAATCTTATCATTACTTCTTTTACTTCCTTTGTGTTTTCAAGCCACTTCTCATAGCTTTTTACCATTTCATTTCAAAAAATGATCAGGAAAGAATATGAGGAAATTATGCCTTACCAAAGAACTCTATCATTTATTTCTCCCTCGCAATATAGGGCAAGCTGAAACCTGGTTTGCATCTTAAGCTATGAAGAACTATGACTGAAGGTCCTTCCAGGTATTTCCAGCAATTTGAGTCTTCCACTTTAAGTATTGAATCTTCCCAGTAAGCATAAGCAACCATTCTGGAGAGGTTTTGTCTTTTATCGTCATCCCTGATGTTCCGTCAGGAAAAAATAAATAAATAAAAAAATTATGACTGTCCTTCCTCACCACCACCACTGAACGGTCCTCAAACTTGAGAGGAGAATTCAGGAAGTATGATTTTATTTAAGAATTTCTATCATAATAATATGCTAGTTCAAGACAGCTCTGCCTCTTTGCCCAGTCTCTCCTTTCTCATACTCTGGCCCCTACCTTCACTCTACTGAAGGAGCCTCTGCATCAAGTTCAGAAAAAGGGCTAACAATGAAGATGTTTCACAGGATACAGGGGTGCTCCACAGCCACTTGAAGTGGTTGTCACATCCATATTTAGGCTGGAGCCTGCTAACATTGTACATAGCATACTAATAGCACAACTAAAGTTAAAAGAAAGTAAAGCTCCATATTCTTTTCCTGCATGTTATTTCACAGAGAATAAAATGGCAGCTACACACTTGTGGAAAAGTGCATTGAAAAGCAGCAGCTATCCTGGGATCTCTCTAATCAGAGAAGGGAAAATTTCTTTGGAAAAAAAAATAAATTAGAAGAACTAAAAATCAGAGGAGACATTCAGCTTAGCCCAATTGGCCTCCGGCAAGTCTTTTCCCCGACTACTCTGGTATTGTGCAACAACTCAGACCAATGTCCTGCTTCACATTCACCTGTGTAAAGTGGAAGGAAGGGACCAGAAAAGTCAATACTATCACTTAATATTTTAAACTAATTCCTTTACAGATCTGGATTTTTCAAGGATAATTTGTACCTTTATGACAAGTAAAGCACAGGAAGCGGGTTTGGCCTTGATCAGACAACAGATCAGTAAACTGGATTTCTCTGTTTCTCTGCTCTGTATTGTATTATCATGAGCATGCTCGAAGTACATTAAGATACAAAGCTCCAACATTTACTCATGGTCTCCTCTTTCTTCTTCCCCTAGAATGCTTTCCTTGCCCAAGGAATGTATCTTGGATAATACAAGCAGAGACAGACTATTTTAATGTCAGGTAAGTTACCAGTTCCTTGTGTCCAGTGACGTAGTGGAAGGTGTATGTTACAAACCTTCCCCTGAAGCCCTAGCAACTGCCCATAGTTGAGTGCAGATTCACTGACCAGAAAAAAAGAAAGAAAAAAAAAAAAAGAAAAATCTTCAGTCACAAAGAAATATTAAAAAAAAAAAAGAAAACATAAAGTCAAGAAAATAAATAAAACTGGAAGACTCGACAATCACAAACTATTCTAGTACAGAATCAATGAATATTACATGCTCTTTAGCTAGTCGTACTTTATCATTTTTCCAGGTCTGTATGGGTGACAGATGCATAAATATTGCTTATTTGCCAACGAATACAGCACCTTTTTCTGTCTCACTGAAACCGAAATAGATACCCATCTCATTCATAGAGAGCATAGTGCTCTAAAATTACCTGTTGAGCTCTTGTGCCACAGTTACTAAAACGAACAGAAGCAAACAGAAAATAAAAAACACAAGGATATCTTTCATAATACACCCGTTGTAAATACACATAAGGGAGATAAACACAGGCTTAGCTTGTTTACTTTTCAGAGCAAATGTGTTCTAGTCCAATGTCAATGGTATTCTCATGGGAGATTTTTGACCGGATTGTACATACATTAAAAGTCATTTTTTCATGAAGTGATTCTTCAAGACTCACCCCTTCAAACTGGAGAGCTACGTTACAAGGTAATAGTAGATCCAAGGCCAATTATTGCATTTATAAACCTCATGGGGACAAAATGTTCTCTTGGACGAAGACACACCTGACCGACCAGATACTGACAGTCTATGCAGACTATTTTAACTGCAAGCCCTTTATTTTCCTCCCCTCTGAAGCGTTGTAAATACTTGTTCAGGAAGTTCAGCCATGACACTAACACTATGGAAGCCAAACTCTCTTTTGGGAACACCAGTTCCTTGTTTTGTCTTAGGCTCAGATCCACTGGGCCCACATTTCACCTGAGTCTCTCCCACTGACCTCATCATAGGAAATACTTGACACAGCATAAGGATTTCGGTGAAATTAAGGTGGAGTGAAAGTGGGCCATAAAACACAATTCAGCTGAGTTCTGAGTTAGAACTCAGATCCAAGTCTAAATTTCAAGCAGTATTTGACTGCTGGAGAAAGATACGATTCTCAGACTAGGCCTATCTTACAAGTACGTAGAGTTATCTAAGACTGGAGAAAAATATTTAAATTGAAAAATGAATCTTACGAAATCATACTTCTAACTTACAGTGCATCACTTCCTCAGTGCAGCCTTTTTTAATTCAACTTTGATTCTTGTTTCTCTGCCCCATAAAAGACTTCAAACTAAGCCAAAGAATTCCCCCAAAATCCACGCCTTCCGCGGCTGCTGTGGTTACAGGCACTTGTGCATGTAAAACACTGTTAGACTCATCTAACCTGTGTCAAACAGCCTGGATCAATCTGCAGTTCCAGAATTTGGGACCACGAATATGGCCTCCAGTCACATTTGCTGCCTTCACTTTTCTTCAGTATCCACCATCTGGTGCAGATTTTAATTATCAGGAACCTTTTAACTGAATTAACAGACTTCAAGTCAAATGTTTGGTGAATGCTTTTTTTTCCTGCAAAAACTGTCTGTGTTCAGACATACAGGTTTTGCAGCTTTTAACTGTTCTTTCAGATGGACCTGCATGAATAGTTCTCTTCTTTTTCTACAAGTTACTGCATAGTTTATTTTGAACTACCACGAAGTTCAATTATCCCTGAAGATTTATCATCCATAGAACTATCCCATCATTGAACTCCCAAGGCATTTCTGGAAGAGACTTCCTTCCCCTCACAGACATTATACATTTGCCACAAAGGAAAGATCACTAGGCTGCCATGAAGTTTGAAATCCACGCATCTCTGAAATGCTATGTAAAAAGACAAGCACATTTGAAGGGCATAAATAAGACAAGTCAATAAAATGCTCACAGTGTCTATATGTGTTTTCAGATTCTTAACCACAGCACCTTTGATATTGCACCTTTCAGTTAAGGGAAAGCTGATATTAAAGTTATTTTAAAATAGTAAGGAACTCAACTCTATCATCCATTAGGCCTCTTAAATAATTAGATAAAACAACAGTAAAAATCAACATCAGAAGTAAAATCAGGGAAATCAGTGTGGGTGCGTCTTTAATTCAACAAAGATATCAGATCTCAGACATACCCAAACCACGTAACAGAAAGTAATTTCAACCACGTTCTGTTTTTTAAAGACTTTCCACACAGTTTTACATAGGCATAAACAGGTTAAATGAGATTTTCCTTTAAAATAACAAGGTAAGAATCTGTTTTTATGAAGAATTTATTTGACATCAGTATGTTTATTGCATCATTCACCAGGTATATTACCCTAAATAAGGGCCTCTTACCTAAATCAGAAAAGCTTTGCAAGATAATTCAAGAGCTCTTCTGAATGAGCAACCCAATCTGATCTGTGTCTACTGTTCCTCCGGGACAGACCCCATCTCAGTCCTGTTTGATCAGAGCTCTTCTGTGGAATCTAAAAGTGGGGAATGTCTTTCTCAACTGTCAGAAAAATTCTCATTAAAACATGAACTTTGGACACACTTCTCACAGGGCTTTAATTTCTCACTGCATGACCACTCTTCCACATGTCATCTTATTTCAATTTGAAACTCATCCTAATTATCTTTTTATCTTGTTAAAGGGTGAAAATTCTCCAAGTAGCGGTTTTCTCTGGAGACTTGTTTCTACCAGAGAGACTTTGTTAATATGTGCAGTCTGATTTGCTGTTCTTTTGAATTTATCTAGGTCTAAGGCTATTCCTTTGCCACAATCAAGCAGAGAGGCTAACTACAAAATAACAAAATGATTCCAGTATTTTCCTTCCTTCTTTTCAAAACTTTAGCATTTAAAGCAGATTTCCCCTTACATACCTCTTCCATCTTTACAGCTGTGATACCTCACAGAAGCTTTTCACCTACACCTGCACATGCTACTCTCTTCACTTTCTGTTTCGCTAGGGGACAAGGCAGTTTTCCATTTGAGAAAAGGACAGCAACAACATTTAGTACGCTCTGTTATGAGGGCTAACAAGGAACCAGTAGACTTAATATGAGCTATTCCACAAAGTTCAACAGATGTGGTTGCTAGTACTGAGAAACAACACGAACGATAATTTGTCCTCAATCCGTGACTTTCTATCTTGATTTTCATAATACCAGTTTAAATTAGAATCTAGAGATCAAACCCTGATGAGTCTGCATACAGAAACTGTGCTTTAGCTGATACTAAAAGCACAGTGCTATAACACACATATCAAAAAAAAACAAAAAAAAAACAACCAAAAAACCCAAACAGATTATGAGATTTTCAGAGCTATGCAAACACTCTCGAAACAATTTTTACTCAAACTAATAAGAATCCACTGATGGCACAGACACAGCAGCATCACACCTTTTC
The DNA here is from genome assembly GCA_013396935.1 of Baryphthengus martii. NCBI lineage: Eukaryota > Metazoa > Chordata > Aves > Coraciiformes > Momotidae > Baryphthengus > Baryphthengus martii. The sequence goes on from VWZK01019970.1 coordinate 103,442, forward strand.
AAATACTAGTCTGGGACACAGTGTCAAATAAGTGAAAAATCTTGTTCAAGGCACTGCTGTTATCCATTTGCAGCCATTAACCTTTCTGTTAAAATAACCTCCTCCATAATATTGGCTAATACACCAGTTTTCATACACTACAGCCATATACCACGTTCAATTCCCTTACAGCTGGGTGGTTTTTCAGGGTGGATTCCCAAGACTGGAGAGGAAATACACAGAGAGCCTGAAGTTAAAGAAAAAGGATTCTTCCCCAGGTGGCAGAAGCCACAGCGTGCATCCTGAGTCAGGAATGTCTAGGAAGTTGCATCACCGTATTTCATCATAAAATCAAGACCTCACACAGAACATCAGACAGGACTAACGTTCCCATAATCTCCCTGGTAAATCCAAGTCTCCTTCAAGCTACATTTACACAACTAAAATCAATTTACACAGCTCAAAATCAAGTAAACTTGGAAGAAATTCTCATCTAATCCCCAGATGGGCTAGTAACCAAAACCAAATAAAATAATGATGGGAAATGTGGTGTTTGAAGCTCTTGTATTCAGCTGCACTTACCCTATGACCTAAGACAAATCTTTTCACCTCTTTCTACACTTGCTTATACTCTAAGAGCAGAATTCACAATTCACATGTAAAATACAATTAATAGCACTAAACAGTACATAAGTAGTATGAAGTCATACATATGACTAAATTTTGTAATTAGACTGTGCTGACCTCGGAGCACACCACACGCCTCAATGCTGGGGAAAAAAAAAAAAAAATTGTGCTTTACAGGCTATGCTAAATACAGTAACATAAAGTAACGATATGAACTCTTGCTGAAATTCTCCATACAAAGTACTGGACAAATAAACACAGACAGTCTTAAATCTGAAGATAACCCCTCCATATTCTGGAAGAACCTACCCATGAATTTGTCATCAAGAACTCTGGAATCTTTCTTTTCTCAGTACTACGCTTGCATGAACCATCTAAATTGCTGAAAGAGTCAGCCTTACACCACAACACAACTCTTTGCCTGGCAACTGGTAGACCTCATGCTATGGACTCTGGAAGCAACAGAGAGCAATTTGTGTGTGATCTATTAACATTCATCCTTCACTCTGAAACTGGTGTCCAGTCCAATTTTGTATTTATGAGCACTACTCCAAACAAGCAAAAGGTCTCCTGCTGCTTTCTGCAGAATGAAAGCGTGTGTCTGACAGGAAGCAGAGAAAGCTATTTCAGGACTATTCGTTTGGCTCAAAGTTAAACAGAATTTCAAGATGAAAATGTAGCACGTCTTTAAAACAACATAACACCTTCATGTGTTTTTTCAGGAGTATTTAATGTGAAAACTCAAATTCACATAACTTCTTAGTTTAAAAAGGCAAAATATTTCAATTTGAGGTCTTTGATAACAGTGCCCTGATTGAAAAACTACTCCTTTCTTTAGAAGAAAGGACCTTCTTCAGAAGATAAGGATCTGGGTTAACAAAAGGTTAATATCTGTCATCTGACAGAGATCAGGATCTCCCCATTCCGGTGGCTAAAGTTACAGGGGGCTACAACAATTAAAGCATAAGCAAGCCATAACCAATGTAATGCAATAGTTGTATTAGTCAGGCAGATCATTTTACATTGCTGGGTATTCTGAAAGATTCCATGAGGATTCCAGATGTAAATTCTTGATGAAAAAGGAAATGATAGAAGTGTCTCAGATTTATTTTTACTTTCTGTTCAGCACAGTGAGCACATGGTAGAATAACGAGTCCATTCATTCATAACTGCAGATGTTTTACACATCTTGCTGAAACATGTGCATTAATATGTTATATGGAGCTCTCTTCTGTTTCCAAAGTGTTACAGTAATTATTCTTTGATTTGCATGTTTGAAGTGTATACAGATAGGCATAAACTCTTCTGAGCTTCTGTTACACTTATCACTATTACAACTCCTGTCAATCACAAATTAAGTCGTCTCATCACTGAAAGGTGGGGATGCAGTATAGTTATCGGTACATAACTACAGAGTTCACACTCTGATAGGTCCTGGCAAGTCAAGGCACTGGGCTTCATTCCTGCGCACTACACGGCGAGAACCTCTTCACTCATGGCAGCTGATATCGGCACCACATATAACACAGATATTTGTATTGCCACTATAAGATCACTTCCATCTCTTCTGGTCCCTAGATACAGAACTTTCATAGTGTTCAAAGCCAGCATTTCGGAAAAAATACTAAATTGTAAGAGAACACATTATTTTAAGGAATATCTAAAGGAATTTATTTTTAATTTTATTTTTTTTAAATCAAGTATTAAAACTCTATGGAATAATTTCCTTCAATTCCACAGATTATTTTTTTTCTTTTGAGTCTCACTTCCTCTCCTGTTTTCTCATTTCTTGTCCTCCAAATTGGCAAGATAATTACCTACAAAACGCTGTATTACCCCCAGTTTTATAATCAATGCTTTATTAGCCTGATATGCTTTCAAAGGCATTCTGTCTCTAACCACATTGCCCAAAGACTATTCTTTACATCTTTTTCAGTCCTGCCAACTTTTCCTACACCCAGTTCTTTCACCAACATACTTGTTCGGTTTTTACTAAAAACAATGATACCACCATTCATAGGATCACTGCATTTCATTTCCCGTATTTCTTGTGATCTTTTCACAGAGAGATCACTTTTATGAAAAAGATAAACTGATGCTTTTTAAACTTGAGCACCTATGACTAGTCGCTTAAGTACAGACATGAACATAAAAGGAGCTGCCTGGTTTTCGCAAGCCTCATGCTCTTTAGCCTCCGTTGACTGTGACATATATTTTGCCCCTTCAGTTGCTTTAAAACAAAATCTGCTATTTCCAAAGCCTTGGCATAGACTAACAAGCTCAACTAAATTGTAAACTGGATTAGATCAGTCAACTTGAACTGCTTTACTACAAAAATACTTTTTATCAATCAAAGCGTTTAAATCTCCCCTCAAAGCACCAGTATATATAGTTTCATGGTGGAAGAGATTAACCAAAATAGCAGTAACCCCAGAATCGTTTGCAAGGCCAAGACCGAAATACAGATGCTGAACAGTGTGAAAGTTACCCAACTGGCAGTGACCAGAGCGTGACGCTCCAGATTTATTTTCTTTAAACAGAATAACACTTCGAATCTGCACTTAGTTCCCATTTCAAAGTAACCCTATTTTGCCTTTGATTTCTTTTTATGTTACCACTGTAACCATAGCATAAAGCCTGAGACGTTAGGAGTGACAGGTACTAAAGTGGTAACTTGAAGAACTTCCCATAAGCTTAGTCCAGCAGTAAGTGACTGTAGCACACAGAGCGACAATCCCAGCTACTTTACCACAAAAGCACAAAGAGAGGAACACCAAAAGACTGAAGAGGGATTGAAACTTATGTTTGGTTTTTTTTTTTGGTTGTTTTTTTTTTCTTTTGTTCTAAGGGATGTTTTTCTCAGTATGAGAGGGAAAAAAAATCATTGAGAAATTAAGAGAAGATAAATTCTTGGATACCGTAAGGGGAATTGGCATCTTGGTATTCATCGCGAGGTCCCTGAAACATCCTGGTTATGTTTGGTAACAAGATTACAGAGACGCACACACAAAGTCCCTCCTTGTCTAGCAACCTCCTTTCTCTCGTGTTGGTTAAATTACTTATTGCATTACAAAGTCATTGTAATTATGAAAATCGTCACTATATAGCACTAAAATTACCTCAGAGGAGCTGAACAAGCATTTCTGGTCCACGGATCTTGCTTGGGCAAAGTTGCCACGTGACAACAGCAGTAGACACAAATCTGAAACTACAATGTGCCCCACGAAGACTGAAAATTAACCTTTTTTGCTATATCTTATTTTACACAAACAGGTTTTTTTTAAAAAATACTTCAAGTACTTTACATGTTCCTCAAAGTTTCCTTCCACTTTCTTAAATAAACAAATAAAACAAAACTCAACCCCATATATGATCTTTGGGCACTTTCTCCAGATTTTGCACCACACGGGCACCCTGAAAGGCACCAGGCAGCACATTGCAATCTCCCGGGCACATCCTCAGCCAGCGAGGAAGCCCGTACGGAAGGTGCACTGCCCTCAGCTTCCCCTCCGTGCTCACGGCTCGAATGATTAATCCCCTCGACACAAGTGGATACGACCGTATTTGTGCTACTTGCCTGCAGGTGATGGTGCGCACTGATAGGTAACAGAGCTCTTACGGACTAGTCAGTTGTTCATAGCCATAAGATTCTGTTACTTTTGGTCTGTGCTGGCAAGGATTTTGCTGCCTGGACTACACCTAAGGTCCTTCCTTTTCAGGGAACAGCGATACGTTTCTCAGTTCTGTCTGTACATTCCCTTTCCATTCAAAAAAACCCAGCTGCAGACATCTTCCTATTCTTTAGATAATAAAGAACCTTGGATGTTTACCTGCTCTTATACAAGCCACACTACATGCACTGCTTGAAGTTTCCAATTTACCTGGATGCTTGATCCTTCTTGGTTTAAGCAAAGTCAGAAAGAATATAATTGCTTTTATATACAGAAATAAAATTGTTCTTTTCCCCTATGCCACTGAGTTTTCATATAGTTAGCCTCAAAGTAGCAAAACATGATGTTTTGTGTTATTTTACTAGAAAGGAACACAATGAAAAGTTATCAACTTCTCACCTTCCCCAGGAAAGGAAGAAAAAAGTAATTTTGAAGTCTCCATACAAAGTAAGGTGGCCCACCCTGTCACTGAAGCACTGTACAATAGCCCTTTTGAGCTTGGAGTGTTTTCCAGCACATTTCTACCATAGCTGTAGATCACATACAACTTCATTTAGACTACAGCTATTCACAGGTAACCACTGAAGAATACTCCTCTCGGTGATGGATATAGACTGACTTTGTCATTCATAAATGCTGCGTCATTATTCTTGTTGAAATACAGGTAAAATTTGGTTTTACCCTGTAATTTCTACCTAGTGAGAATGAGGTAAGAGGTTTGCACTTGTAAAGTGCGCAAGATACACAGTGAATTATAAGCACGACAAAGCAGGAGGAAGAACCAGTGATGATGTTTGAATCTCAGAAGAGCTTCAGGTTCAGTTCACAAAGTGTTCTATTTGAACTTTATACAAAACTATATGAATCTGAAAAACTGGGCTGAATATAGAAATAGCATCTGTCAAGTCTCTCAACCCCACTCTTAGCTTTCCATCCAGATGAGATATACCAGGAATATTATTCTTTTAGGATTTTGGTATTAAGCATCTAGTCATTGCTGAAGCTGGGAATTGTAATGTAAGGTCTAGACAAAAAGCAAAGGAAAGCTACAGGAACATTTTGGATTTGGTCTAGAGAAGGCATGTGTTAATTTATGTTCAGTGTAATCAAGCTTTACCTAGAACACATACTATAATATGATATAGTCCCTGCAAAGAATGAAAAACCAACCATAGACTGAGGGACTTGTCACAGGATTGGGAGGGGGCGAGGAAACAAATCATAATGGAAAAAAACCACCCACTGAATCCACATTTTCAGATAATTAAGCTATTGTAGCTTCTCATATGGCTGAATGCTCTTGAGAACTGATAGGAGCTATTTGTTGGAGCACTGAAAATTTGAATTTATACAAATAGGAGATATCTTTTTTTCCTTTCACATTTTCTTTCATGACTTGGGGGGGCAGGGAGGACATTATGAGAAACAAATTTGCCATGAAATCTGTTTTCGCCCATGTGAAAAAGTCACTTCTTCCCAGTATAGTGATTAAGCAAAAATTAATGATTTTGCCTAGAGGATGCATTTCTTTCATGGTGTCATGAAAATCATCATCTAATTGAACTAATAGTAGGTTTTGTGTGGAAAAGTAATTTTCCTCTGGATCAGAAATTTTAAAAATGTGAACAAACACACACATGTTTTCTTTTATTAACAGTGATAACATGAAAACTGAGAGGGTTTTGTTTCATATTTGTTTGATTTTTGGTTCTTGTGTTATTCTTTTTTTGAGGAGTTCTATATTCTTTATATATCGCATTCAGGTTAAAAAAGTAAACATCTATTATGTAAAAACTAAATTATTCTGCACATGACATCGCATTAGCTAGGCTTTGAGGGTTTTTTTCCCTTGAATACTAAAAGCCTGTGTGTTGCAGACACTAAAGCAATGAAACCAAATCTACAGAAGAAAATGGAATTACGTAGCCTTTAGCATTATGGTATGTGGAGCCTGCACGCTGTTCTTTGTTAAACAAGTGCCATACTCCCTGGCTGTCTGGACTCCCGTTTTCAGCAATAATTCAGCCCTTCCTCTCTAAATGACTCATAGCAAGGAAAATAAGGTTTTCAATGAATCCTCACACAATTAAAATGGTAAATATTGCACATACTATTCTGATGTCTGCAGGAGGTAAAACTTCACGTGGAGCTAACTTATTCTCCACAGCCAAAGGAAACGAAGCAGTTTCAGCTGTCAGATGGCACGCTTAAATACACGCTCCCAAGAGCTTGCACATGCTTTGCTTTGTTTTAATAAAATAAAGGGAGAGGTAGGGAAGAGGCCAAATTGCAAAGAGAGCAGTTCAATCATAAGTCTTGCAGTACCTATGGGTCATACTGTACAATTGATTTTTTTCAGCAGACTTCCTCTCTGATTTCTATAGGGAGATTAGCTTAAAAAATGATGAGACAATACGCCCTTATTAAAGCAGCTACGTTAGGGGGAAAAAAAAAACCAATAAAATCTTACCTGTTTAAGGTTCAGACCTGCTCCCACTTAAGTCTGACAAAACCACCTATTGCAATAAAACAAGATCGTCCCTTCAAGCCCCAATTTTTAAAAAACTTTGGACACAAAATGCTAGTTTTCAGACTAAGATAAATACAGCTGTTTGAAAATAAAATCTGGCAAGTGCCTAAGAACTTGCACTATTGCAGCTCGAATCATCGGGTAGGTTGAGTCACTTGCCTCTACCCTCTTCCTTTGGACTACAAGGAGTAGCTTAAGTGAAACAGAAGCACAACCAGAATACACACAGAGAAGCAGAATTTCTCTGCACCAAGTGTTCTAACTTAGTAACTGGGAAATGATCAAGATTTTGCAATGCCTTTATAACACTAGTGGGGTGTAATCCTAACAAGATTCGGCGCAGTGTCCTACCTCCTCAGCCCGTTCCCGGGAAGGCGCACGTACTGAAGCAGCCACAAGAGGGCTCCACCACTGCTCCCAGCACACCCTCCCGAGCTACCCAGAACCCGGCACAAAAGGTAAGCGAGTAGAACAGGAAATGACAGAGTCATCCAGCAGGGTTAGTTAAACAACATGCAAACGTTGCTTTATAACAGGGTTAAGAAGTTTTGAAATAATTTAACAGTAAGTTAATAACAGAAGCAACTTAAGGATTTCACGTGGCACACTTTGCAGTTCAATTTTAAAAACACAGGCACAAGGAAAGGTGTTTTGTCTGTAATTGCCTGCAAAAACAAGGTAACGTGTTTCACTTTTATCTGTCATACGGGAGACTTGTGTGTGCAGCACAAACGCTGCAACAGCAAACCTGCTCTGCACAGGTGTTACACACCAGTTATATCAGAACAACCCTCCAAGTCTGCTCAGTCCAAGTCCTCTCTGTCCTCAGATGCACACAGAAGTTGCACATTTTGTCCCATAAAGTCCAAGAATAGAGATAGAGACAAGGTCTGAAAAAACAGTGAGTCGTAAGTCACGCCGGTGAGAGTCGGAAAGTTTACAACATGACAGCACCATGTTCTAGAACTCGGCAACCAAAAAATTCCATATATAAGGATAAAATATGGATAAAGGAGGATAAAATAAACCAAACAAACCCATGTCTTTAATTTTCCCAACCAATTTGCAAATTCACACAATAGTTGTGCATAGGAAAACCAAAACAGAGGAAGGGGGCACGTCTTAAATGCTGAGAGCAGCAATAGCATTCCACGACAGAAAGAAAAGAGGTTTTGGAAACATCTAGTATAATGCGAGTAGTTGACAACCTAGGTGTTTGGGATCCTCCTCAAAAAAAACAAACAACTGTGTAATCTCGATTCACAGCTATAATCTTAAGAGCCTGCTTAATCCAAGCTCTTAGTACAAAGAACAAAAGTGATACTGCGGTGTAATCCTTGAGGACACTCAAGACAACAGGATTCAAGTTTCTCTCTTCTTCCAGCCCTGGTTTTCCACACTCTTTTGTGCATGTGCTCAAAAATCAAGCATCTAGTTTTGTTCCAAATAAAAGTAGAATTTTTCAGGGTTCTGCCAGAATGACAAAGTCAGCAAGATTTCAACAAAGTGCAGCAGGAATTTAAAAAGTAAAGGCAGAATATCCCACCACCTGAAAAGTGCTGGTAATGACAGTAACTGAGCTGGAGAACCACTTGGAATATTTAATCTGGTTGTGGTACAGATTAATTAGATACTACCTTTAGAGTGCTTTGAACTTGAAAAGCACAAGATAACACAAGATGTGTTTTCAGCCTCGCCACCACCACTATGCCTAATCCTACCTAACGGTATAAGGTATCCTGTGAAGATCTATTCTACGCTAGGCTATTATCACGGAGAACCGGTTCCACCAGTTTCATGGCCTCCTGCAAAACCATGACCAGGTTTCACACTAATCAGTAGTTTGAGTCTTTTGAAGGTTAGAAAGACAGTAAGACTGAGCTGCAGTACATTTTTCAATTGAATATTTAGTCAAATTGCTATATTACAGAAAGAAAAAACATCTATATCTTCTTCTAAGCAAATAATTTATTGTTGCATAGACATCTGCAAAAATAATCCGCTGCTCATTCAGATCAGCCCAATAGTACAGTTCCTAATGTATTCTGGCTAAAAAATAAAACAGTACTTAAAAAATAATAGAAAACCCTACCAGCAGTAATAGTGATTTTGAATTCCAAAGCATCAGCAGCTGTGAGTAACCAAGGCATTAACAGCTTCCTTCAGCTTTATGAAATTTCATATACAAACATTGTATATCCTAAAGCCATTCAGATAGAGGACACTGTGGTCCTAAGACTGTTTAACATCTCCCTTTGAAAACCACTTCCACAGAAGAGTGGGAGAGCAAAACAGAGCAACCCTTTGACTTATCCATCTCTGTTTAGAGCAAATTCGGATGACATAATGATATCAACTAAGGTCGTTTTCAGTGGAGAAACAAGATGCGGTGGTAGGAACACACTAGCGAGTACACAGGAGGTAGGATAAGGAATCACAAAGTTCTTTAATACTCCTGTTCAGACATTCTCTTATAAATAACTTCACATACGGATACACAGGCCTTCATTAATTCAGTCTCCTGTTGAGACTCTCCTACGGCAAAGCTCTGTGACACATAGCAGGTGGTTGGAGCTGGATGATCTTAAAGGTTCTTTCCAACCCAAACTATTCTATGATGATATGATGTCACAAGAGCCCGGGAAAGACACGGTAATTCAGAATTTTATTTGGTTTCTTTTCAAAAGTGAGGCAAGGAGATTTTAGATCCAGATAAATTACGCAAAGTTATCATAAAAAAATTCTGCAGCCTTTTCCCAGAATCTTTGTGACTACCTTAGAACACAGGTTAGAGATTTTACATGCTCTGCCTTTTCTTAAGGTGCCTCATTTTATTCATTGTCTTAGAGCTGAATGAGAGTGTGAGTGTATACCTCATACCTTCTGAGCAACACACCACCCAGAATTCCTGATTTCACCAAGTAGGTAATTCACATGAATACCAACCTCAAAATTCATGACAGATGCCTAAAAATCTAAAAGCCTGACAAAAAGTCCAAGGTTTTGCCATGATCGGCAAATCTTCCATTTCAAAACACAGGGAGTTTGACAGAACATCAGCAACGTGGTCATGGCACTGTTGGAGCGCTACAATCCTTGAAAACTTATCACCAGCTTTTCCATGGATCTTTCAAATAAACATAATGTTCTGCACATAAGTTGAGAGATTTCAATGGATATGTTTGCATTTCAACACAAGTCTCCTTTGTGAGCGATCTAGCTCGTCTCTAAGATCAAAGATATTTACATTAACATCTTCTGGCTTGCAGAAGAAAAACACACACAAAACCTACCCAGAAATGAAAGTTTAGTGAACTGCAGAAAAACAGCCAAGGGAAGGAAGAAGAAACAGAATGGATAAACCAGATCATCCTCCAGAAACAGGACTGAATACAGATACAGATTAGTCTGGCAAACTGAGCACTGCTAGGAAGTGTCGATAAGTCACTGTTGCTGAAATTAGAGAAATTGTGTAGGAAGCAATTAGCTACTGTAGCTTCTCCCTACTTAAAATGATTATTCAAGACTATATTGAAATATGCAGTTGGTCATACCAATTCAGCATGCAACTGCTGGCATGAAAAATACTATTTATTCAATCTCAACCTCAAAACTCAAATTGAGTGGAGAGAAATACCAGTTCTTTTCTTGACCCATTCTATATTTATACTCCAATTCTATGCCCAACACGCAGCTCTGTTGCACATATTGTATGAGTATCCTCCATAATTAAAGCTTTATTTGAACCTCCCCCCTCCTTCCACATCACTCTTGGTTAGATCAAAACAGTAGAGACAAAAACTGAAACATGCCCGGGGTGCAGGAGGAGGGAAAAGGAGAGACTATTTAACGAAGCAGGCTAACGGTGGTGGGGAGGAAGGGGGCTGATTTTCACATCTCAGAACTGTTGAGCCCGCAAATATTACTGAAATCACATCTGGGAACAAAGCTCTGTTTTAAGTAAGTTCACCCATGAGTTGCTAAGCAATGGAGAAAAGGCGAGGGAGAGGGAGAGTGCCTGACTCCAGCATTAGCAAGATAGATAGGAAATAAAAAAAGTAATGCTTCTATATAGCCTTATTTGTATGAACTTTCAAGTTCTTTGTTTTTATTGCCTGTCTTCCAAACTATCTGTAGCGCAATTAATCAGATCTGGTTCAGTATCTATACCAATGCATACCCAGCACGCAGAGAGCTGTGCTGCAACCTGGAGCGCTGGCACAAACACTTATGCACCAGAACTGTCAACATCTGTCTGGATTAAACAGGTAAGAACCAGAGAAACTGTCCTGATGCAACTATTTTCGAATTTTCTATCTATTGTAGAGAAACATTGCAGACACCTGCTTTTATGTAACTTAAACTATGTATGGCATGGCAAATAAACTGCTTGTGATAGCTACTGCTTTTCTAACTCTATTCTCATGTTAGTTGTTACAGAAAGGTGTGGTATTTTATCAGATAAAATAGATAAATGCCGTATCTTCACCTGACTTAGGTGAAGTTTTTCTGTCCACTCTACTGGCATCTTGATATTATAGGAGTTTCTTGTTCTGCTTTAGTAAGATTACTTCCAGTCTTTAGGAAAGTAACTACACATTTTCAACTGTAGACAAATACATTGCCTCTTATGTTACTTTACAGCAGAAAACATTTGTTGCCTTGTTCAGTTAAACGCCTCTGTAAACCATTGCATGTACGTTTGCAAAGCGTGCATTGTTGGAAGAGTAAACGGAAAGCTTTGTTCTGGTCTTTTTTGTTTGGTTGGTTTTTTATATATGGCAGCAGTCCTTAAAAAAAAAAAAAATCATCATAAATACTCTGCAATGCTCATCTTCATTATGTTGAATTATATTCCATATGCTAAGGCATTTGCAACCTTCCAGGTCATTTCATAGGCATTAAACTTTTACTGTATAGCTGTCTTTTTAGCATTTACTCGTAACTGCTCAGGAGAGAGAGTGATGTTTGTTGCTGAGTAACAGATGTCTGCATACACAGCATGAACTAGTAGCATTCCTCAGCCTGAGATCTTAGATTATGATTAACTGCCTAGTCAATGTTCTAGTTAGAGATATTAGGAAGGCCTTTTCCAAAATTCAGGATATTCTAGATATATCACTTCTGCAGCACTCCAGCAGTGTTCCCTGCACATGGGATGCGTTTCCCTGACAGGCAAATGGCATTTAACAGACTGAACAATAGAAACTAATTAAGAAGATTCAGTCTTATAATCACTTTTTTTTTTTTTTTACACCTTCAATTAATATTTTAAATAGCAGAGACTCTGAACCAAATATTTTAAACTCAAAGAAAGTCAGACAACAGAAAAGGCAAGTTAAGCCACATGCTAAAGAAACAACCTACAAGTTTTCCATTGAAAGGTGATAAATGAATTACTGAAATCGGAAAGTTTCCCATGCCTAACATAAAATAAGTCACCATTTGAACTGCATTTTATTTACACACACGGTCAGCAGCAAATCAATAAGCAGTTGCTTTTACAGCTGAACAGACACAGGCAAATCATTTTTCATCTTCCCAGACATCATATAGGCAGTCCACAACAAAATGGAAATAGAAACTAGGATGGTAGGAAGATCCTGTGGATGTTCTCCATTTGATATAGCAAAGCTCTTGCAACGGACGACATGTAGAAAGTGTACAGAAATATATGATGTTGCATTGCCTAACTGACCTATTTTTTCCTTTTTGCTTTTTGTTAGTGAAAAAGCAGGAGAGAAGAAGAAATCTTTTCTATCAGCAGCAGCAGGGGTTGCTGCAGGAAGATGATAATTCCCTCCTGCTACTCTGACAACCACCAAGCTTCACAGGAGGAGCAAGGCATTTTAATCATGGAATTGGAAAACACAGCAGTTTCTAAAGCTTCACCTCACCTTGGTTGATTTACATTAATTTAGGATCAACTGGCTTACGGTGGAATTATGTTATGTATGGAAGATAACGGAGGAAGAAGAATTCAGTGCAATTTCTAGTTTGTGCATAAGAGGCAGGGTGTCTATGTATATAAACGCTTTGGGGTCATCCCAGATAAGGAAGAGTGGTCCCTGCTTAAGAGAACAGTGCAGACTTCAGGGCTCCCTAATTCATACTAAGGATTTTAGAAATGCTATACTTGAAAATACAGAGAATTAAATGGAAAAGCTAGAAAAAAAAAAAATTAACAACTGGCAAAGTCAGAGTCCAAGGCAATGCCCACTGAGGTAATGAGAAAACCCCTGTGACAGAGGCCTAGAGGTTTTCGCTCTTAACGCTTTCATCAGATTATCATTATAACAAAAGGCACCCCATAATGAGCTAAGATAAATGCAAATCTTGTGTCAAAGGCAGTCGGGCACCCCCAAAATTAAAAATCTGAGCACACAGCAGCTTACAGGCAGCAGCTTTGGGCATGTGGCACAACATCTGTTACAAAAACACTAGAAAGCAGACCTGCGGCAAACTGGACCACTGCCAGCTCTCGAGATAATTTTTTTTTCCCCCCCTGACAAGGCTGTTGAGTAAATGGACAGATGGCAGCCGATGCACTCACGGGCTAGTTAGCTCAGTTAACAATCAAGTATGCTAAATGACTTCAGATTCACTCTACACCAAGCACTGTATTTCCTATTGAATCATTAACACCATGTCCTAATAGGAATATTGTCTGGTATCAAGAAACTGGCAGATACTGTATTTTACAAGACAGTTTCTCTGGAGCAATTTGTCAGAGAACATTAGATCTGCCTCCATGAATCAAGGCAGAATTTGCCAAGTTTACTGTGCTCGTTTGTTCGTAATTTTAGTTCTACAGTATTTGAGGAATGGGGATGGAAATAAACATTAAGATGCAGATCAGGAGATTAGCTCTCCTGAAGTAAGTGGGAGTTGTACCATGGACCTGAGCGAAGCCAGCACCTCACACTTCTTCATCTGTTAGCTCAGATGGAAAAGTGTAGAGCTGAAGAAAACTGAAAAATGTAAAGCATTTCTAATGGGCAACCAACAAATTAGTGGACTACACAGGTAAGTACCTACTGTACAACAGCAGGTTATCTCACTGGTGCTGTGAAACACTGGCACGTTGGACTCACACTTTGAGCTCTCCAAAGGCAGAGACCTTATGCTACTTTAAGTGCTGAACCTAGAGAAGGTGACCTGTGTTGCATGTTACAATGATCTGGAAAACTCTTCTACAGCAGTGAACCCGTCTATAGTCAATGAACATTGCATCAATCTGTTAGCCTTCCTTTCTGATACAACACTGGTTTTCTTTAGAGATGTTTACAGGCCATCACCATAGTTATACCAGAAGAATCAGGAGTAGCAGCCAGGAGCTCCTATGCCCTGCTCCTCTAGTTCAAACATGGAAAGGTGTTACAAAAACTTCAGAACAGGAGCAAGAACTCTGCCATTGCACTGAGCTCCTTAGCAGCCTGCTCTTCCTCTGTCTTGGAAAGGAGACTGAATGTTGTGACTAAGAGCGTGCCATCACCAGAGGAGAGAAGTCAGAGATGTAATTTAAATATAAAAAAAAGTGCAAACCTGTCAAACATTGAGGCAGTGAAGCAATCTCATTTTCTGGCTCAACTTTTTGAAAATTTGATTAGACCTTAGTGAACTTTAATCTTTGCCTTTCAAATCTTCTGAAAAAAAAACACCATCTTTTGAGGTTATAAAGTATCAGAAGAGGAGAGACATCACTAAACTGTAGGAAAACAGCTGATAAACAATTGTTTTTCTTGGCATTAATGACCTGGTAAATCTGCAAATGATGCCATTAAGAAGTGAATTATAGAACAGCTACACATCGCTATTTTCAAAGTCAAAATACACTTTATGATGTAGAAAGTTATAAAATAATATTAAAAAAAAGAGAGGAGAAATTAGCTACAACAATAACTAGGAATGTCAGACTTTCAGAAGATAGCGTTCCTTCATAATGCTAAAACAGTCACAGAGATGGAAAATTTGGCTCCCAGTGGGAATTTATTTCTCTTTCCATTTTGTTCCTTCTACAGATTTACAGCAAAACCCAACCTAGCAGATATATATTTTTATTATCAGTCCTTCCCCAGAACAATGCTGCTTCCAAACCTCTCATTAGGCTCAAATTGGCAAGTTCCAGTTCCAAGTTTCAGCCATAGCATCCACACTTCCCTCTTATCTGTCTTCTGGTAATCTCTGTCCTACATTAGCTCATGACAGAAATACAAGAGAATTTTTTGGCTTTCTTCAAAGTTTCTTTTACTTCCACGGACAGATGATGCATGGTATCATTAGCTCAAAGAGAGGCAAGTACGGCGTGCAGCTTTCTGGGTGTGATTAGCTATTCAGAGATCAACAGAAAGCTTTCACTGGGGCGATAGGAAGGGCTGTTTGTAGGGTTTTATTCCCATCTGGCAGCTCAGCAGCAGTGACGGGACCAAATGAAACCTTCCTGATCATTCAGCATCCGTGGTCTAATATTTGCCAAGAGTTTGATCTTGACCTCTTGGTTTGTGCCTACAGTATCAGGATTCCCTGTTGGTCTCACAACCGAACACTGACCTAGATTAGAATTGTTGAGCTTGCAGGACCAGTCCACCACAGACCGTTCAGTTGATATAGTGCGTACTAGCAAAGCCTGAACCACTGATATTTCTTAGAATCTTCTAACGTTCTGCCTACAGTCCAATAAGATTAGGTTTTGCAGCTTTGAGGAAAGAATGCAAGTAATTCTTATCAAGATACAGTAATGTGGGAAACTAAAAAATAAAAGGAAAAACAAAGAAAAACAGCTGGCAGAATTGTATTTGCAATTTTTTCCTCTAATTATCTCGTCTGCCAGCCGTCTCAGACCAACTCATTTTTCCATTATATCAAAGTGAACAGAAGACTTCATGAAAGAAATACAATTTTAGGAGCAGTTACGGACGTGCAGGTCTAAAATAATCGTACATTATGTGCATATATTACAAGTTTAAAACTAGAGGGTGGTATATACACCATCTAGGAGTTCAATTTAATTTTAATATTCACTGTTTCCCCCACATCTATACTGTCACCTATAGAATTCTCCACTTATTAATTCCATGATTCATACGATCATGTAACAAAAAACATGGTTATGTTGCATACGGTTATGTAATCAATTGTCTGGGGAATAAGATACACTGATTCAAATCATCATACTTTACTCATACAATTAAAAACTCAACACTAATATTGTAATTACGATACTTGTAAAGTGAACCTATGCGGAAAGCTAGGCTGTTGCAATGAATGACAACCTGATCTCTTACTGTACAGATGTACAATAATTCTTCATCCGCTCTTGCCTGGGCAGGAAAGAAATTGTGCCCTATTCGAGATTAATTAGAAGGAACATGTGTTCCTTGTGAATGATGTCATGTCTACTAACACACATAAATTAATTCATGTCAGCATTGGCCATGTTGCATCATGAATTCTTTTAGGAACAGGATCTACTAATTTTATGTAAGTTGGGTTTTCGACTTTGATTGTTTGCCTGTTTGGTTTAATCTTTGCCACTAGCTAGGCTAAGGAAAGTCATATGCTATGAACAGATTATATTCTGCTTGGACTTCTGTAACATTAGCACAGAATGGTTATCACAAAGGCCCAATAATAGCTACCTATTCTGAGTTTATTGCCTTGAGGAAACAGCACCATCTCCAACACCAAAACAACATCCCATTAAACATGCAAAATCCAAGAAGGTCTCAGGTTTAAGTGTCCTTTGATCTTTCAGAACAGAAGGAAGCATAAACCAAGATCAAGTTTATTAAGTGCAGATCAAAGTGCAGCGTAGTTCCTTCCGTTCCAAGAGCAATTAAAAATTGGAGGTAAACGTCTAAAGAAAATTATTTAGATGTTTATAGGTTAAGATGCTATTCTAAATACAAAAAAAAAAAAAAAAAAAAAAAGACAACTTCTGGACACTACGGAACTTGGAAATTGCTTATCTTTCCCTGACATTAGGGCATATGTTAATTTGGAACATGGACCGGTAGCACTCATATTAAGACCTAACAAAGTTGTTGCAATAATACATCAAAACTTAAAGTCTGAGCGTTATCTTAAAATGTATCTTAGCCACAAAGACAGCCTTCCAACTGATTTAGCTTTTACTGAGAATTGGTGATACAGGTTATTTGAAAACTCATTGACTATAAAAAAACCAAATACCAAACAAACAACAAAACCAAAACAGAGCAACACATTCCTCCATATGGAAGCACCTTGGAAATTGTCTTCTGTTCCTAACACCATGTGAATTCATAACCGTACTGCACAACAGAAAAATTAGTGCACTTCGATTTCACTTTTTATACTCCAAGAATTGTAATTCTTTATAACAGTGGCAGCTTGAAATGCATTATAGCCCCTAACTTTTTGAAACTTAATTGTAGAATGCTCTTACTATGGTCTTTAAAATACAACATAATCTAAGTACCATATAAACCTTACAGCTTCTTCCACAATTAAATTCCTTCAACGAAAAGCCATATCCTATAGTTTTGCAAGTCAAAGCAGCAGCTGTACTGCTAAAGCACAACTCAGTGTAAGCAGATGCATTAATGATTGAGATTTTGATGGCTGGATCTTTTTTGCCAAACATGAGACAATATGAAACCAAGGTTATCTATGAATGACATGCTGCTTTTGCGTAGTCATACAAATATATCAGTCTTGAAAGAGGACAAATATTTACATTACAAATTTGATCGTTCTCAAAGCAGTCAGCAGGAGGCTTGACATACTATTCCTACTGGTATCAGCACCATAGGATTAGCTTCCTGTGCGACGTCAGCACCCTCAGCTTCCATCGCACTAAGCTAGCTCATCTCAAACTTAAATCTACTTTCGAGTGTGTTATTTCTTAAAAGATCAGTTGACAGACGACTGATAACAGCTAAAATTCAGACTGCTTTCTTGATTAACGCTAACATAACTCCGTCTCTTCAAATTAACTTTCACTCTTCTTCAGCTCTTCCCCAAGAGCCTCTGCTACATTCTACTATCACCAGATCCCACATGTCAATGGCTGGATTCTATCCACGGTTCGTCTTCTGACTGTTGGTTTCAACACAAGGCAGAATGGCATTTATCCATAAAGGTGTGCAGCTATCATTACCATACTATATTCAGCACTCTCCTTGGATTATTTTTTAAGTGCTTCTCAGTGTAAAGTGTTGAGTTAAAAAAAAAATAAAAATAAAAAATCACAACTACAGCCAAGACAGACACATTTCCCTATATTCCCAAACTGGTTGCATAATGTTGCTGCCCTATTGTAAAGATAGATCACGCTGGCACTTCAGAAATGGCCGCAGCTTCCAAGCAATGACAGAATTTCACATCCCTGCCCTATTCCCGCTGAGTACCAGGATCCTTTCCAACGCCCGCAGCAATGCTTTGAAGTAGGTGCAGTTGCAGCAAATGCAAAAGATGAAAGGATTCCGGAGTTCACAGAGAGAGGTGCAGAGCTCACTATCACCAAGATACAACTAAACATTTTAATTTTTTATTTCAAAAATTTAATCATGAGAAGAGTTACACCATAACACTTTTCCCCAGGATATATTTTACATAACTGTCTATGCCTGTGACTAAATCCTTAAGATGCATAAAAATGGCCATACGTTCAGCCTTCCATTGTTGTTCCTGCACTGTCTTGGAGATCTCGTGCACAGACAGCAGCACACCAAGAACTGCAAGGTTGAAATATGTTCGAAAGAGAGAGCAATATTACCTCACCTTTTTCTTTTTTAAGCAGCTCTCACAGAGTGTTTGAAGGAGAGGTTTCACATTTAAAACATCCTCCCACAGGGGGAAGCTGCAATATTTCTCTGACAGACATTTTCCTTTTTGTTAAGCGTTTCACTTATTCAGTATCCTGTCAGGTTAGAAACTAGGAGTCAGGACTTTCAGAAAAGCAACAGATGACACATGAGCTCCAACCACCATGTCCCTTCACAGGTGGTTTACCAAACCACCATTTTCTTTCAAGCAAGGATTTTTAAAAATTATTTTCTTTATTAATTCTTAAAATCACAACTGTTAACCAAGTCCCAAGTCAAAACTGAAGACTCAAGCAATGAAAGTTTCCACATCACTAGCCATTTCTGAATATCCTGGCATGTGTACTCCTAACAAGACTGCAGAGCCACGTGGTAATGTGAAATTTGCTCACTAAGACTTATTCACATCTGCTTCTAGAGGGTGCAGTATAACACAGGGTCCAGCAGATTTAAGTCCAATTTATAGCAATATGCCATAGAAGACTTCCTAAATCCTTCCAATAAGTATATCAACAGTGCAAATAAAGCAGATGAGTTGCACTGATTTTTATTTCTTTTGGTGTTTAGAGATAAGGATGACAGATGTGGAGACAGGACTGGTCTTAGATTAAAGACCTCAAATAGTGCTGAGAAGCAGAAGCTTCTCCTGTTACTCTGCTATTGCTATTTAAAACTCTTGAGTCTGCCTACCCAAATCTCATCCTCAAGCCTGAGCTCCAGACTCTTCCTTTCCCTGATGGCACATCTTGCCATCCCCAATCAGGACCTCAACACCATACCACTTTCCTCCAGTCCTAATACCACACAGCCCACCACAAAGTCCTTCACCTCCTGCCCATCTACGCTCATTCCTCACCCTCTTTCCTGACACTGCAGATCCCAACATTGCCTTAGGTGAAGCAGAGCACATGGCTGAGCAAACAGCAGCATCTTCAGGCAGTAACATGTTGGAGGTATGTACAGTAGCTGATCTATCATAACTACAACAAGCTGCTTCTATATTTACTGCTGAGGTCCTGAGCTCTGTGATCCCCAGTTCCCATGGATCAGCATGGAAGGCAAGTGAAGTGAGTCAGAACTCTCCTACTTTATGGCTGGCCCCAACACCAACACTTGTCAAACTGCCATTATTGAGGCACTTTCATTTAAGAATCAATGCAAGGTATTAACTATGTTTAACAAAAAATGATTTTGAATTTTTGCTAATGAAAGACCAGCATTGCTGGGATGAAGCTGTTTGCAGATCTTGGTTTCTCCTCCTGGACCTGCTATGCACTTTCACCATAAGGTATTTTGCCCTATTTGTTGTACTTGTCCCTCTCCCTCCCCCATCCCAGACAGAACTGCTGAAACACTTCACATGGGAATTACCAACTTCAGTGTCCATGTGTAAGATTTTTTCTTTTTGAGTTGTTTCCCTTTGCTTTATTAATATTTAAGAAAGAGCAAGAGTGGAAAAAGGAGGAAACGAAAAAGAAGGAAACAAGCAAAGGAGTGTTGATGTAGAGTTTGAACACTTGGAACTGCTGCAAGGTAAAGAACACAGTAAAACTAGTAGAAATATTTGTAAAGATAAGTTTAAAGGCCTAACACAAACAGTACTCAGAGTTACAGCACTTTATGCTTAACAGAGTCAGCATGAGAGCCCTAAGGCGACACTAAAGTTAACAAGCATGAACAACAGAACTGCCAACACCAGGACACAGTTTATATGTATCCTGTGCACATGCTTTTTCAGATGTAACTAATTTTTACTGAAGATAAATAGAAATACTAATGAAAATATTAGCCTGTGGCATTGGGTTGGCTAGGTAACACGCACAATGAGAAAGCACAACAAAATTAAGAACTTTTACAAATACATTAGCAGTAACAGCAATATTTAGCTTCTTGCTGTTTTGTCTTATATTTTCAGTCAGGTCTAATGAGGTCATTAGACTTACTTACTGATACAAGACTTCTTGACTTGTAGAGCATTCCAGTCATTTCTAAGAGGGCTGGCACCAAGAGACTTGCATTTGGTCCATCTTCTTTTCAAGCTGGATGGCCATTTGCTCTCCCCTAACCCCTGTGCTGTGTAGTCACGCTAGGGCAGGACACTGCCTGAGCTGATCTATCCTTAGACCTGCTCTGAGCTTAGGAGGGGAATTTATCATTTTTCACCAATACAGAAGTACCTATAAGCCCAAAGGAGTGAATAGCTGGCACTCTGTTGAATCTAATCTGCCCCTCTCTCTTTCTTTTGGACAAACCTTTAATAACCTAAAGGTTTGAAGAGATGAAAGCAATACAGCAAAAGCCGACAACTCAAAATACAAAATAACTCCATTCCCTGACTGGTGACTTCTAAGTTGCCTTGGCCAGACCTCAAAGGTTCTTGCAGAGACCAGAAGCCCTTATCTGATGGAATTCAACATCAGTAAGTTCAAAGTCATGCTCTGCAGGTGTGAGAGAAATCAATCCAACCATGATACATAGTGATTAGATCAGCTATTGCCACTCAGAAAAGAAATCTGTGGATGGTCCTGTGGAAGTGTCAGCTTGGTGTTCAGCAACGACGGAAAGGCAAATTGAAGAGGAGTACTCCTTCAAGGAGCAGAGAATGAAATAGAAAACACCTTCATGCATCTCTCACTGCAGAACTATGGTGGCATCCAACCTTTGTTTTGCTTTTTCAGCCTGTGTTCTATTTTGCTTCTAATCCCAAAAAAGCACTAGAGACAAGGAAACTATAGAAGAAAAGGGTGGCTATAGATACAAAATGTCACCAACACTAAAGAGACTAGAACTGTGATACTTTTTCAGACTGTGAAAAAGGTAAATTAGACGGGAATATAGTATCCCAATACAGCCCTAGAATTATAAACTCTCTTCAGTGATAGAATACTCGAAAGCACAACTCAGACGACCAGATTTAGAGCTGGCTTGCCATTGGCAGATCCTCTTCACAGTCCCCAGTCAAAATGTCATTTGAAGTTTCACCCAGCAGGGAAAAATTAAAAACTAAAAGTGTATAGTATTTCCACTACCGCCACCTCAGCCAGAGAACGGGACCAAACCAGGCTGATTCAGTGTTTCTACCAGATGGTGTGTGCCAAGAGGCCCCCACAGAGCACTGGCTAGAATCTAAAGCCGCCCTGAAGACAACATGCAATCTGAAATTGGAGATTGTGCAAAGATGCCACCTGCTCCCCCTTGCAATGTAAGCAAGCATGTGGATGGGAGCCAGTCCCGGGGGCATCGAGTACCGCTGCTTGTTCACACATACATGAGTATAAGATTGAACATATTTTTCCCCAGTGTACAATTTTTATTCCGGAAAACATAGGAGTGTCGGGTACTTCCCCCACACCCCCTCTGTAGAGGCAATGTAGTCTGGAGGAGAGAAGAAAGAAGTTGAAAAAAATATATACCTTCTTAAAAATTCTCTTTATAATGAATTTAACTCTCTACACTGCTTCAAGCAGCAGATTCAAGTCAAGATTTACATGTGTTATCATCCTTTCAAACAGTTCTTAGCAAGACCACGCTTACAAATACAGTCTAGAAGGAATACAATATTTCCCTGTAACATGGCCTGTCCCATTCTGGAAGGGTTTTCGTAAAAGTAATTTCACACACAGAGGCCCCTCACTCTTTGAGGTTTAAAACCAAGAATTTTTGCCAGAAACTGTTGAACAATTTTCACCAAGTATGAAACCTGTCCACCCAACACCACAAGCTCCTGATACAAGCAGCCATGTTCTCCCCTTCACATCTCTAGCGCAATACCAAACCCCACATTATAATCCAACACTTTTCTGTACGATTGTTTTTGGGCATGGTGAACACAGCCTTTCTTGAGAACTTTGTACCAGAGTATAAATAGATACCAAAGCCAGTGTCCACTGGTGTAAAAGACGATCACGAGAGAAACACACAGACCACCAGAACTGAACTATTATTGGACTGAATAACCTCTTTCACAGAGGAAAGAGATGAGTGCATGTGGATGGCAATTACTACCTGACAGATCTAGTTCACAGGAGAATCAGCTCTGAGACTCAGAGAACTGGAATATACTTGTCTGAAGAAAACAGAAAGTAAATGCTTCAAATAATTTATTTGATAATTCAGATACTGAGCAGTGGCTTTGATAGAAGGGTAGCCTAAAGTTTGCTTGAAATCATCACTCTACTACTCCAGAACTGGTCCTGTGGACCAAATTTCAGTGTAACTTTGGTTGCTCCCTGAAGCATCCTGAGCCATATACCCAGATTTTGTGTTTGACCTCCAGAAAACAGCAGCTGTCATGCCTTGGATAACAACAGGCTATAAAGGTTTCCGAAAGCCATTACATTTAATAAATTTAAGTTGGGTTTTTGTTTTGGAGGGTTTTTTGGGAGGTAAGGGATGGAATGTTGGAGAGGTGGGGAGGGGAGAGCCACACATAGGTGACAGGACCAGTGTGTCAACCTGTCCCCTTCTGGCTGGCAGTCTCCCAAGTTGCAGATCTCAGGAAGAGGCATTGAAGTGTCAGGCAGTTTTCCTTCTGTGGCTTCCCACCCCATTAACATGCTCTGCAAAGGTCTAGTGTCTGAACAGAAGGAAGCAGCACCTCTTGAATCTTTGCACCACTCGCTTCTGCTTTGACAGCGCTTGATTATAAACTACAGTGTAAAAATCACATGCATTTGCCTGTCTGCATTGCAGAGTGAAGATATTTAGCAGATACGTGGTAGAACCTTTCAGAGTTATATCCAGCTATTAAATTGCAGAAAAATATTCTGTTGTCATTTTCAGTTGAAACCATGAGAGTATTTTTTTTTTTTTTTTAAACAGTTTCAAAGCTACTTATTATTGCAGAAGACACGGAAAACAGCCGTATCTGGAAGTGAGCAAGATCCAACAATACAAAAATACAAACTCATGACATTGAGGACAGCTGTGCAAAACAAAATTAGCAATGCTTTCACTGGTCAGAGCACATACTGAAATGAAAACTAGAAACCCAGAGTGTTATTATTATGCTTTTGTTATATGACCTTGTCAGAACTTCACTTGGCTGGAGAGAGTCCTGGAGTTTTGTTCTTCCATTTCACCCCTGGAGCCAAGTATCACTTAGATACATTTATTTTCCCAGCATGTCATTTTAGGAAGTTGTAATTTTATTTAATATATGAAGTTGTTCATCTGTTGTCAAAGAAAAAAGCCTCTCTCCAAACTTGTCCATTGTGCATCTAAACAGTAAGTAAAATCATTGCACTGAGAAAGCATTTCATTATCAACCATTCAGACCACATCTTTGTTAGAAAATTATAATGAATAGCACATTTAGAGTACAGGCTTCCCTATGTTCTAAACTACGTTTTGACCACAACATCCACACTCAAAAACCTTCCTGTAGCAAGTGCTACAGTTGCATTAGGCAAAATCTGGCCAGCAAGTTGACAGAAGTGAAAGCTTCCCCACTACTCAGCCCTGCAAAGAGCCAGGCTCTTCTCAGAGGTGCCCAGTGACAGGACGAAAGGCAAAGGGCACAAACCAAAAACACAGGAAGTTCCGTCTGAACATCAGAAAACACTTTTTCATTGTGCGGGTGACAGAACACCAGCGCAGGTTGCCCTGGGAGGAATGCGAAGTCTCCAGCCTTGGAGAGATTCAAGAGCCATCTGGACATTGTCCTGGGCAACTGGCTCTAGATGACTCTGCTTGAGCAGGGGGTCAGGGCAGATGACCTCTAGAGGTCTCTTTCGACTTCAATCATTCTATGATCTCTAAGCCATAATCAGAAAGTTCCTCAATGGCAATGCAACACAGGGACAGACCTGCTTTACCACCTCTTTCTTTAGCCTTGCAAGCCCTATGTGCTGCCTAACAATATAAGTAAACCTCCACCATATGGTCAGGCCACATCCTGAGCCACCAAATGATAATATACATTATCAGAAGGAATAAAGTGGAAGGTCACATCCAAAGGTCAATTCCTATTTGCTACCACTTGCCTTCCACAGAAGGAGCTCCTGGCCCTGCTTTTTTCCTCAGCAAACACCCACATACCGGTGAATAGCTTTTATAGTCTTCAAGTATTCACACTCACCTCACAGCACATGAATCCTGGGAGCCAAGGTACCACAGAAGGCTTGAGCAGGGTTTAGGCAGCACATGTTGTTTCAAGGGCAAGCATCCAGTTACACTGAGCATGTTCACCAGTCATTAAAAATATATCTAAACCAATTGCCTCTCCAACTAACTCCAACTAACAACAGATCAGGCCATGACACTTCTGGGTTGACATCTCTGGGTTAACAACAGCAAGTTCTGAATTTCCACAGGCTCCCTAACCTTGGAAAAGCCAGCCTCACACACAGAATTTCCACATCCGCTTCACCAACATAAGTGATTCCAGCCATGTGCCACTGCCTACACATCTGCTCCAAGAGCAGCAATCTAAACCATGACTTTTATCAAGTGTCTTCATTTTGCCAGGAATTCATTTCTCCCTCAAGACCTCCTGATATTTCCATAGATCAGAAACTGTTACTGAAGTGTTCTCAGTCATCCCCCTGAATGCAACACTGGTGCAGCTGCAAGCAAAAAACAGTTCATCTCATACAGGATTCTTGCCTTGCTCCAGCTGGAATTGACCAAAGCAAGGAACAGAGTTGAACTCATTCCAGAGTCCTCAAGACCCATCTCCAGAGTCACGATGGGCAAGGAAATCCTCACACCAGCACAGTATCGAAATCATGGTGTTATCAAGATCCTTGAGAATACCTACAGAGAATCCAGCACCTAGTAATTGCAGCTCTGTTACCGTGGGTATACAGATAGTAGTCATGCAGTTCTCTGTGGGGAGATTTGCAGTTGTGCTTAGTGGACTTCAACTCACACACAGGGAGCCCAAAAACTAGTGCAGATGCCTTAAACTACCACACTGGAAAGGAAAGTTTCCAGTTTGATTCCAAATATGTTACTTTTCTTATAGATTTTTATCTCATGCG
Source organism: Baryphthengus martii (assembly GCA_013396935.1). NCBI lineage: Eukaryota > Metazoa > Chordata > Aves > Coraciiformes > Momotidae > Baryphthengus > Baryphthengus martii. The sequence continues at coordinate 129,039 of VWZK01019970.1, forward strand.
TACTGAAAGCTTTTGCTCATCTGGAGGTTTGGAGGGGTTTTTTTACATTATTTTAAGGTATTTTGTTTAGGTGCACAGAGCATGTACTTTAAATAAATCTACTCCTTTAACACTTTGCTTAAGTGGATGCTATTGCAATGATTTATCTTTCTTTAGCCACAGCTGCCTCCCAATGGATTTCTTCTGTTTCTCACAGGGAATTTAACAGCAATCTCTCCAGTCCAACAGAACTGACAAACTACTTATTTAGTTTAGTGAGGCTCCACGCTGAGAGACTCCCAGAACCTCTTATTCTTCACAAAGAGCATTTCTTTCTAAAAAGGTGCCGAGAGTTTGTTTCCATATGCTCATGATTTTTCAATACTGCTGTTCTTACAAACTAGTAAATGAATGCCTCCAGCTAGCAGTAACATTTCTATCAATGTAACAGCCCAGCCCACAGGGATCTAATTTACTGAAACTGGTTAAGTGCTACACAAACATCATCTAGAGAGATTAATTGGCTGTTAAAGTTTGATTGCTTTGCAATCCCTTGGTGATGGTTAGAAAATGAAAAAGTGATCTTTTGTCATTACGTAAATACCTTAAGGTATAGTATATATGCAGGGCTTTGTTTACATTTTCTAAACACAGCAAATCTTCAGTGGGAAGGAGAGCCATGACCCATTTATTTATACTGAAGTTTATTTAGTATATTCATTATGGATGACATTTTCCTCAAGTTTATTTAGAAGTGAAGTCTTCCCAGACTGTAATTAATCCAAATTAAAACACATTTATGCTGATCATTAAAGCAATTTGTTGCAGACAAGTTTCCATTTGATCATTTCCCAAAGTCTGTGTTACTCTAGTCTGAATCTTCCATTTCCTAAGTGCAACTCTTCATTTCTCCTAAAAAAAGAAACCACAAGCCAGATAACCCTGATTCTGAAATTTTTTCACTCAGAAGTTCCCTGAAGTTGCAGAAGAAATTGGTATCACTCTTCTATTAGCTTTTTCCATTTCTAGTTTGTGAAACCCTTGCTTAACCAACAGTTTTATAACCCTTTTTCTCTGGGGGAAGAGCCCTAATCAAAGCAGAGGAAGTTTACAAAATAGCTCGAAGCTCTGCTCACTGATCACGCTAGGAGACTGTGTGAGGAATAGGAATTGGAACTGGAGACACCAGCCAAATGAGCTGTCAGTGTGATCATTTCATGTAACTTCAGCAAATAAAAATAGCTGATTTACACAGCGCAATCTCATGGATACACAAAACTGCTTTTCTTTGACAGTCATCGTTTTTCCCACAAGCTACCTCACTGACAACACTTATATCTACAATGCCCATTGAAACCTACAGGCCTGCCCTGCCTAGGGGCATAGATGGCCCTAGTCATTGTTACTATCCATATCGAAGACGATACAGTAAAGATCAGAAATATGTAGGCAATGGAGTAAGAACAAGTGCTATTAAGATCAAAATGAAATTACTGAAATCACTCTTAATGTGATTAAGAAGCACATTGTCTTTCGAATACGGGGGAATTTGAAGCCCTTCCACGTAATAGGGAAAAAGTCTTTTCATTCTTAGGCTCAGAAAAATCTCATCAGATATCAGAGACAACAATAAGGAACCCTCAGCACATCACATTAAATTTCTCTTCCATTGATGTGTGATTAAATATCCATAATAGTTTAGCATACGAGTTGCATGCAAAGGTGTAACACAGAGAAGATGGGTGGAAAACTAAGAACCATACTACAGATTTCATATAAACCCATTCCATTACAGACTTTCCAAGGCAGGGCACAGAGAATTTAAATAATTTGCAGATAGTGCTACATCTGTAGTCCAGATATATGAACAAAAAGCCCACACGTAGCTGCATGGTGTGTGTGCCAGCCCATTTACTAAGGAATTTGCACAGTTCAGAAAGTAGGGAATCTGAATAAACCATCTCCTCCAGTTGGGAGGCAGGGCAGGGGGTAGGTCCTAATCTGTAGTGAAGTCCTCAGCTGGTACAGGAAAACAGCTAATGGCCTTTGGGGAAAAGTAATGGAAAAACATGATTCTGTGCATTAGCAGAAGCTCTAAAGTTACCAATGCAAAACAAAGTGCTCAGATACCATGGTGATGAATGTGTCATAAAAACAAAGAAAGATGGCCAGCTTACACAGTAAAAAGTTTTGACAGAACTGTCCATCAAGTGGACATGAACATAGTTTTCTCAAAAAAAACAAACACAAACCAAACAACAAACAAAACAATCCACCAGCACAACTCTAGGAAAGACACCTCTTGGAACAGGAGGTGCCTAGCCAGGCCTGCCAGAGTGTCTTATCCACCTTGCTGATTGCAAGTTCAGAGCTCTCTTTGGCCATTCTATTAGAACTTGGAGGAAGAAAAAAAAGTTTGAAGTCTGGAAATGAAGTTTTCCCAAGCTAGATGCAAATGTTAGCTCCAGGATTGTTTGCAAAAGTTGGTACACTGACATACACACACTTCCCATTCTCATCCACCTTCTCCTCTGCCACTGCTCTGTGATGCCTGGAGAGCCACATGCCTACCCCAGAGCATTTAGTCCAAGAGACACCACTTGCATCTAAAAGATTACCACTGGATTTGGTATGTGAGGGATGCTGGAGGCCAAGACTAGCAGAGGATGAGGGAACGTACCATTTGGAGCCATTAATTATCATCTACCCAGCAGGTGTTTTGCAACACTGCCTGGACAACTCTATTGGAAGCCTGGATTTGCACACTGCACTGCGGGTGAACACACCAAACCCTACTTCGGATTATTTAAAACGAGCACACAGCTGGCTTGGATCATGTTTGTGTCAAATAGCCTGCTCAAAACCTCAGTTTGCTTGTGCTGTTGAGATTATGTCCTTTCCCTCGCTGACATATTTAAATGAAATAAGTTTCAAAATAGGCACCTATATCGCTTAGGAGAAAAAAAACCACACACACAAAAACCAAAACACTTTAGAAGTACTAAAACTGTCTCCTTTCTGCAGTGAAAAGGATCCTAATTACCTTACCCTTACCAACACCTCCATGATTTATGGTGCCAGTTGGATTCATCTCCCTCATATCCCATTAAGAGTGGCCGTTTCCTGTCAAAGATACACTGAGCAGACTGTGCTCGTGCTCTAACCAGCAGATAACGAGAATGGCAGCTCCCTTATTTACTCTGCAGTCCTCTGGCAGTAACACTGTTTGCCGTCTTTACTGCAGCTGTGCACGTTGGGATCAGCACTTCAAGGATTTTTATGTTCACTTGAAAGTGTCTTTCCAGGGCAGCACGCTCTGGAATCTCACCCATTATATGCAATGTTTTAAACTGTCTGTAAGGCTTCCCCTTCGCGTCCCCACCCCCAGCTTTATAGCTTCCTTACTGACTGTGGTTTGCAATTTATAAGCAGAAACTTAAGTGATCTGAATCTCCTGTATCTAATTGCAGTGAGGGAGGCCTCATTATTTGTTGTGTCTTTTCATTGATTTCTATCCTTGAAATCCTTGCTTTGTATAGCGCTGTTAGAGGCAATTATGGTACACGTGTAAAGCCTGGATTCCACCACGGATCCCAAGATCTCACACTATAGTCCCTTCCTAACCTGTAAGACTTACTGATGGTTCCAGTTTGCTTCCTGAATTTGGCCCTTTGAGGCATTTTTTCCTCAAGTATATTGGGATGTTCAGGGGTTTTTTTGGGGGCGTGTAATCATAGAATCGTTGAGGCTGGAATAGACCTCTGAAATCATCAAGTCCAGTCTATGACCCCAACCCCACCACCAAATTTTATTTGAGAGTTTGTTTCTTCTGTTTGTTTTTGTCAGTGAAACTAATACCCTATTTTCTTAACATCTTTACAGATTTAAAGCATATTTAAGACAGGATTTTTGTTGTCTAGCTTCTACTAAGAACAGCAAGACACCAGTTGCAAAAGAGCTACCAGAATTTTGTGACACACAGCATCATCTCTACGCAACTCTCCTCAGAACTTTCATGATTCTGGACGGATCTCTGTTTTTTCACGCTCCTTTGGAGCCTGACAATGTGACTGGTTTATACTTCAGCAGGTAAAAAGTTAATCATATCATATTTTTTGCCAAGTGTTTTCTCATTTGGTCCATTAGAATTCACTTAAACTTTAAAAGATCTTCTAAGACTTTCTACATGAATGACATCAAACAGTGCAGTCTAAAGTTTTCCAGTATGTAGCTTGACTCTCTCAAATGAGGATGTTATATGGTAGTCACATTCTAGATCCCAGGAATCTCTTAAACTGAGCATTTATTTATGTATTTAAATTTGCTGAAAGCTTTTAATCTCCATTTCCGCATGCAGTATTGGTAGATACCACTTTTGCTTGCCACATGACTGCCCATTTCTACTATCTTGAAATGATTCCTGCATTGTTTTTCTGGTAGTAAAAAAAACCTGAATGATGATTAAAATGCATTTTTGCCTTTCTAGCGTATAGCTACTGCACCTGCAAATCTTTCATCATAAGTCTGAATAATTTTCTCATATTTTTCAGTCATTGCTTTCTCACTGAAGGAGTTACTAGACTGTCTTGCACCACATTTTAGGCTTCTAAATCTGAAGTAATGAGATGAGAAATCTATTCTACTTCCATAGGTAGCCCAGTGAAGGGCTCCCTCAGTCTAATAGCATCCACTGCTTATTAATTCATTTTAGCAGTGATTAAATTGAAACCATATACTGGATACATTTGCCAGTTACGTTATAGAAGAATTTTTCCTTAACAAGGTTAGTTTATTTTATAAGGCTAAAAAAATAAAATATTTTAAGTCAGACATCACAAGAGCTCATGAATTATTTCATAGATCCTAACTTGGCATACTTCTGTTATGATTTTTAGCCTAACGCCTGCATTCAGGATATCACAGCTGTATGAAACTTGAAATATCATCAACCCTGTGCTCACCCGAACTATTTGGCATTTAATACACAACATATAGCACACATAAATGTGAAAGAGCTTAACAGCCTTCCAGCTCTTTGTACTGAAAATTTAAAAAAAGAAACACCCCACTTGCCATTTTTCCACTTAACCGTACTTTCTTTAGATCTCTTCTGGTGAAGGAAGAATTGCCCAGTTTTAAAAGCAACAGAGGATTTACATTATGAGAGGCTAATTTTTAAGCTCTCTGCTCAAGTGAGAGAATAACACAGCTTCATGGTGTTAGAGAAGATTGAGAAAGGAATAGATTAAGCAAAGCACTGCACAGAGTCTCTATTTTCAGTTCTATTCAGAGCAGCACATAGAAAGATGTTACTCAATTTTACCCCAGAGATAGAGAGGGAAGGTGTGGGAGAAAAGGGCTGAACAAGGCTATTAAACACACACATTTCTTCTATTCATTCCTACATTTTTCAACACAACACAGACCCACTGAATACTGTTTGGGCTGTGCCACAGGACCATGGAAAGGAATGACGCTGTGTACATATCAAGGAGTCCTGCTGAGCTGTGTTTGCACGGCATATACTGTATCAGAGCACTTATGTCAAAGCATTAATAGAGAGACAATTAAGTTTGATTGACTAGAAATAAAATCATGAGAGCACATATGCCCAGCTATTTCCCACCCAGTTCTCTTTATGACTTTTCAAGCAAGGACCTCACCTCATCCGTATATGCCAGAATAAGCACAAAGAGTGTTGGTACAGTCCATTTTGTTCAGTTTTTCTTGTTAAATTCTGACATATAAAGATCAAATGCGAACAAAATATGCACACACTCCACAGTGTCAGTCACTGAGGACGTGGCTTCCTTTAGTAAGCATCTATATCTAAATATGGTGGAGTGTTAAATAATCAGTCAACATCACCAACAAGCTGACTGCTTCAAGAAAGGAGTTCCTTCCATTCTCATGTCAAAAAACCCACCCCATAACCCAAATTTGGGTTAAAGGCGTTCTTAGGTTGATCCTTTGCAGAACAAGTTTTCAAGCTATCTGACACTTCAAATTAACTCAATTTGAATATTCCTATAAACATTTCAAAACCATCTTTCTAAACATAGCCCTGGCAGCAGAGCTGGGATTATAGTTCTACCAGTATCTGGAGATGCCGATCAACTCCTAAAATAAACAGCCCTGGCACTGTCTTTAAAATAGCCATCTCGGAAAACACTAAGTTTTCATCTCTTAGCACAGCCTCAGTATTACAGTATTATCTTGTGATTCCTGAAGGAGTTGCTCTAATATACTTGACACTGTATTTGTGTGGCGTGAACAGGATTACAGAGCACTACAGCAGACTTCCAGATAATTTGATCTGTGCTTTTATTGTCTTGTTTTCACTAGACAGTTGCAAATGTCTGACTCTGGTATTATAATATCTAATTTATTCGTATGAACTTTACTGAACACCACAGCTTTACTGATATGTCACTCTGGAGGGATCCATGGTTCTTTAGCCCAAGGTACTTTCCAACTACTTACTGAACCAGTGTTCAAAAAAGGAAAAAAAAAAACAAAAAACAAAACAACCCACACCAACAAAAACAACTACAAAACAACGACCATTACCAGAAAGTGGGGGGGGGGGGGAACAAAACAAAAAAACAACCAACAAACAAATCTAAGAGCTCTCTGGAGACCGGTTAACAAGACTGAATTTAACAGCAATTGTAGAATATACAGCAAAGGCCCCCTCAAGTGATTGCTGTCATTTCTTCAAGGAAAGTACAAATAACAATTTAATCTATCTAAAATAAAGTTAATTCAACCAGGATGTCTAACTACAATTTGTTTCCCTTCCTTTAGCAATTTAAAAAAAAAATACCTGAAACTCTGAAATGCATCAAAATTTTGAAGATCATTTGATTTAGAAGATTTGTTCATGTCTATTTACAAAAGAAATATTCCTATCATTTGCACTAATACAGTAATATTACAAGGGCATTTTAATGCTCTGTTTAAAATTCTCAATACTCGAAACTGAATATCACAGTCCTTTCAAATTACATAAAGAACAACTTGGCATAAAATTAATGTGAATGTGGGGTTTTGGTTATTTTTAACAAGTATTTCAGGCATTTTTTTTCTCTCTTGCCATGCAGCAAGAACTAAGAACATTTCAGACAAAGTTTAGAAAGGCCATTTGACTAAAAATTGGAAGTGGTTAACATTCTGATGCAATTTTAACTGCCATGTGAATATCTAATTGGGCAATCTCTTGTCTTAAAGTGCTCTGTCCTCAAAGCTAATGACTGATGCACCACTGCATTGGCCCACTTTTATAGTAGAACTAACTCAGATTACAGTACTTAGCATTTTTAATTCTTACAGTCTTAGAATTAGTTATTTTAGAAAGTTTAACTATTTAAGATCTTCTTAAAGCATTAGGTGTTGTGAATGCCAAATAATATTTAGGTGAAACAATTCCTCTGCATTACCACTTTTTTTTTTTAATGTACTCAGACAAGTGATGCTAGTTAAATACCACAAAACCGGTACTGATACTACACAAACTGCAGCGTACCCCATAAATTTCCACTGCATTGTAATATACAGAAAATGATGGGTACATTTTAAATTTCACATAATCCCATTATCTAGCAACATAGAATACAGATGACTGCATAACTTCCAAAGACAGGTTCTTGGCATATTAAAGAGTCATCTTTTTACTAACAAATTATACAAGTTTCATTATGAAAAAAAAGAAGATTGCTCTCTGCCAAGATTAGTCATGAACTTATGGGTTCAGAGCAGCAAAAAATGTTATCTGTTCAGAAGGAAATCTTTGCACACACAAAATATCTCCATTTGATGATCAGCCTTCTGTTCTGATCTCCCCACGACAATCTACAGTTTCTTGTCATATTTGGTTCATAAATGCACCTTGTTTTTATAAATAAGGAATACACAGGGACTCAATTGAGGTCAGTGAGAGCTCACTGCTTAGCTTTGAGTCTCACCTATTGACATTTTTGAAGATTACCAAACATAGCAGACACATCCAGTAGTCCTTTGCATCTAAAGTAGCACATGTTGGGGAAAAGGCAGTCAGCAGGACAGGTACGGTCAGTAATGGCCTGTAAGTGAAGGCTACAGGGAAGAGAAGCAGTACCAGGATTTGGATTGGGCAGAAGAATACAGGAAGCTAAGTAACTGCTCAGGAACCACACCTAATGATTCTGTTCATTGCTTTGCTGAACCAGATCTATAGTCTGCCCGTCATGTAAAAATGTGTAAGAAAGGCCTCTGAATGTACACAGGTAAAGATCAAACCGTGCATTCGCTACAGATTCAGACTTAATTATGCTCTATGGAAGTGTTGTGGACAAACATGAATGACAAAAAGTTAATTTTTCTTAATAGCTTTGTCATGACTCTAGAAAAAGCTGCTTCTCTCATGAAGACATTTCATATTCTATTAAGTGACTTGGTCTATTCATGACATACATTTAGAAATTCATTAACTGCTGTCAACGGTAGTGCAATAGGAAGGAAAAGGAGAAAGACTGAGAGTTAGCTGAAGTCTAACCAGATTGAAAACACTACACCATTTAGTTTGCGCTGAAGTTTAAGAGGGAATACAATGTTTTGTTTTCTTTAGAGGGTTTTTAATTGTCAGTTGTCTTCTGGTTTAGGAATTGGAATCAAAAGTGGGATTATCTGTTTGTTCTGAGCCATGATGGTGTGTTCTTGCTGAAAGTCTTCCTGAGGAATACTGAATAAAGTCCACTCAAAACCAATCTTTGTTTATTATATTCACTCAGATACTCTTACACCTGCACCCAACAAGTTGTGGTTTTTACATATCTGCCAGCTTGATCTGAACTCAGGCTACCACCACTGGTTCCAACATGACAAACCCAGAGCAATAGCAGTAATGCCCATGAAAAGAGATGCAGCCATGAACAAGTTAATAAGCACAGCTAAAGAATCTGCAACCAACGTCATACTCCAAGCTTTTGGTGGTTTGCTTTTTGTTTGCACTAGTACTTGTATTTTTACTATGTGGCAAAAATATCTAGAGGCATCGGTTGGAGGGGTTTTAATCTATGATTTGTTTAACTTCAAAACAATAAATAAAAAATAAAAATCAATTAGAGCAGCCAGGAAGAGAGAGAGTTGCTTTTGTTGGCTGCAAATGAAGGAGTCTAATATATCCTTTCCTAAACAAACCTCCTCTGTACTAAGGTTTCTTGTAAGAACAGGCAGGCTTCAGAAGAGGTTCAGAGGTTTGGTTTAGGATAGGGTCCCTAAAGTTCAGCAGATTCAGTTGTCTGTAAAGCAGAGCTAGAAGTCTCAAGAGAACGGCTTGAGTGAGACTTCCTGGTACTTGCAGTGTCTGTTCAAGCATGAATGGTACTGTAAAAACAACCTCTCAGGGTGCTTTTCAGGAAACCAGACATTTTCTGCTGAACCAGCTAGAAACCTTTAATTTCAGTACATAAAATGATGAAAAGAGGAGTTGGCTGCTCTCAAAGGTAAACAGGTCAAGGTGGAGCTTGGTGAGCAGCTTTTTTTAGGGTGGGTACTTTAACCAAAAAATATTTTTTCATGCAAAACTACTCAAATTAAAAGAAATAATTTACATAAAGTGTTTATAAATCATTCTGTTCATCTTCCAGGAATAATCCAGTAGATGAGTTTATTGGCAGGAACATTAACAAATAGAACACTTTTAGGGAAAAATAACAAATGTGACTTCTGTGTGTAATAACAAATGTGACTTGTGTGTAATAAAAATGAAACCATAATATTCAATTTCAATCTGGTCAACTAACTGTATCTATACCTGTACAAATAAGAGAGGTACTTGCAGATTTTATTGCACACCAAACAAATTGCAAGTTATCTGCAGTCAGCGATGAGAAGATGAGGTTAAAAGCCAGTAAATTTCCTGCAGATTCTTTTCTGGATGTTGGTAATCTCATCCAAATTAGTTTGCTATTGCTTGATCCACAGTGCTACATCTTTTGCAGTTGTAACAGCCTCCATGTTTAGACATCCAGGAAAGGGGCTGGGTGTACTTACTACAATGGGAAAAATGACAGTTCTTTCAAATATATAATTATTGTTGCAAGTAAACAAGAGCACTTGACTGACAAAGCTCCTTCACTGACCTCAACTAGTACTTCACTGCATCAGTACAGGTGCTCAAAACTAGTATTTGCAGGCCTCCTGATTTTGAGGGCATAGATGGTTCATAAAACTAACAGGACCGGGACAATGAAAACAGTTTTCCTTCTCTTTCCTTTTTAGCCTCCATTGCTGCCTAATACTATATATAGATAGATAGGTATCTTTGCTCCTCTCCCACTGTTCTTACTTAGTTTTCTATTTTTCAGCCCCTTTTTAGCCCTAAGGTAAGGCAGAGAACGTGAGGACTGCCAGAGAAAGGGAAGGAAGAGTGGGAGGGAATGCCCTTCCCCTGCAGCCTGGGCCTGAGCAAAACAAGTTTTCAGAAATCCCCAGCTTTCTCATCTCAGGTAGTGCCAGAGCAAGTAGTGAGGGAAAGCAGCCACCTGAGCCCATGGCCAGACTCCCCCTTACAAACCCCGCTGGCCTCTGCTTGCCAGCAGATGTAATCAAACATGTTCCTAGCTCCGAGGGATCCCCAACTGACAAATTTTACACATCAGCCTTCCAAAAAAAGGCAGAAAGCAATCAGTTACAAGTATCACTCATTACACAGTGCTAAGAATCAGTTGACTATGATGCCACTGGCTGCCTGATAGACATAGCAAGGACGTGGCTTTGCATTGCATCGCACAGAATATACCGACCTACCATCTTTATGGAGCACAAAGGAATCTAGCTATATATGTGGCTCACAGAAGCTTTGGAATTATGCAAATCAAAATGTCCTTGCCTTAGAAAAACATTACAAATGGATACTTTGCTTGCACTTAGAAATAAGAGGCGTGTTTTGACCCAGACAAGTCTAGGCTAGATTGCCCCTGACCTTGACTAATCTTTTCTTGGCATGTTTTTTTGTGTGCATCATCTCCCTAGAGCACAGCACATAGAGAACTTCCAGGTGCTAATGCAGCTCTTCTTTCCCAAACATGCCCAGATGAAGAGTTGGAATCTAGATTTTCCAAGAAACATTATCAGAAGGCCTTTAAGGGCAAGGACAGACTAGAGGATTAAATATTTGGAGGAAAAGACAGGGGAGCTGGGAGAAGAGGGTAAAATTGAAAGGTTCGGGTTCTAAAGGAGTATGGATAAATTCCCTGAGGGAAGACTAGAAGAAGGAAGTGTGGTAGTGCTAGGAAGACTGGGAAAGAAAACAAGAAAGCACTAGTATAGGAATCAGCCCCCAGAGAAGCCCTGCATCCTACGAATAAGTGAATGAGAATTTCTCCTGGAGAGAAAGGTGCTGTGGCTCCACCACACAGCAATATTTGCTTCTGGCTCTGCACCTTCCTGACCTACCCTACAAAAGCACTTGGAATCAATGGTTGGAAGAGCTCTATAAATATTTCAGCCCTCGGCAATTATCATACAGTTTTTCTTAGTCTAGGTCACAATGTTCTTCTTTGCAAAATCTAAATCTATTAGATGTGACTGAATGTGTATCCCTTAAACTGTCACAGCGACATTTGCCCAAAGAAGTGCCTGTCACACAACAGGATACAGGAGCATTTAGATTACCCAGGCCAGTTAGTCAGGAACTGGATCCATAGTGCTCTAGTCCCTTCAGAGGGGTGTAATAAGCTGCCCTAGCCAAAAAAAACCCTTATCCCTGCCCTAGAGCTTCAGTTCATCAGATAACTTAATTCACATTCGTAGAGCAGCTTTCATCCTATGATCCTAAAACCATTTTATGGGCTAAACATCCAGCATTAATTTCCATAATCATACACACTCTCCAACAGATGCAGCCACACCAAAGTCAGCAGTAATATTCCATTTTCACCAAAGGTGAAGATGTGAATTCCTTCTGCTAACCAGAGAAACAACACATGTTAGATATTAGATATTTTCTTATACGGGAATATGATTCTAATTATTGCTTAATTTTGCCAGTTCCTGTGAATCATCAGGAAAAGATTACAGCAAAAGTAAATATTGTTTCCTTCTCCTATTTATAGTCATCATCTCAAAAAATGAAGTATCTTGAGTCACATTATTAAAAGGTGTATATGGTTATATTTCTCATTAAGTTTGCAAAGAACTCCTTGCAAACAAGAAGTGTTATTCTGAAAAAAACGCTGAAGTCTAAGAAGCAGCTGTGCCCATCCTACCAATATAATGCAATTTTTCTGAAAATTCATATGCAAGCAGCTCCCGATAATAGACATGGGCAGGGTGGCAGTGGAGAGCTCCGGATATTACAGAGGAACAACAGCCTTACACTTATCAGTAGCTAAATATTTTCAAAGTGTGACAAATAAGTGAAAAACTCCACCACTCACCACTTCACCTTCAAAACACTTCTGAAACCTGGCTACTTAATTCTCCAGGAGAGTCTAACTATCTAGAACAAATAAGACTATACTACAACCTCTGGCATTCCATTCATCCCAGAAAATACTGAATATACTTAAATCAAATACTCCTGTATTTTCTCTTTTTTTTTTTCTTTAAATGTTCAGATATTTGAGTGCTACTATCACTGGTTAGAAGAGAAAAGAGCCAGAGAAGTAGGATGAATAGCATGAGGATGAGTGGGCACCATTTCAAAAAGTCTGTGCTTTAAATCCATTAGTATTCAAGAGGTTTAAGTGTCATGATGCTCAGTTCATTTTATCACAATGACTAAAAAGCCTGTTCTGCCAGTGTCAGTCAGATAATCAAGGGCACGAGCATTTTAGTTATCAAAGCTCACACAGCCACAATACCGGTTGTTAATTACAGGTATGCAATTTTATGGAAATAAAAATGTCTTTAAACTGAAAGCCCAGATTTTTCTTCCTTTAGCCTGGCTATTTCATTTACTGAAAATGAAAGACATGCTATTTCCTCAAATAAATATTCATTTACAGTAATACTACATCATAAAGGGTTACCCAAGTCATACACGTACTGCCCTTGGAAACAAAAACCTTCGTCCAAGTGAAAAAAACGCAAACCAGTTAACACAAATACACTCCACCGTACGAGTCTTTCGAGAAACATTGGAATTGCCAACACAAAGAGGCATTTTTGTGTAATCTCACTATCTGCCTGATCTGAAGGTTAAAGCTCAAATCTGGCTTACTTAAAGTCTAAATAATAAGGTGTCTTTGATGTCCTTCGTTATACATGACATCAAATCTCTTCACTGGTTTTCTGTATGAATTCCATTTCACCCTTTGCCTAGAAGCAACCACCTTTCCAACGGAATGTGGCAGTTTGTTAATAGCAAGTAACAATACTGGAGCAAAAACTGAATGCCTTATTCAATCAGATCTACAACAGAAAAATATTGGCATATTAGAGTTTGGTTAAGATGAAGTTTAACTCTGAATGAATGATAGAAAATGGATTTTGGTCTGCATAATATCAGCAATACACAGCCCCACCATAAGTGCAATGCACTTTCTGTTTTTGTGGCAATCTCTTTTGTGCCCAGGGGTTTCTTCGGAAAAAAAAAAAAAGTGTAAGAAATAAGTTAAAGTATGCAAATAATTGTAGATTGAACAGGAAATGTAGAGGGACACATTTTGGTTCTGTTAGATTCCATAGGAAGGCAGCCCCAAAATCTTAAGTTAGATACATTAAAATTATGACCCATCATCCAGTTTATAAGATGGCTTGATAACACTGCTTGCAGAAGATAACACCTTCGACATAATATTTGCACAGGCTTGCACATACACACTTCCACAATGGGTCTTGCAAAGAAAGTGCGAGCAAAGGAACATTTTTCCATGTTAACAGCATGAAGCTCCACCAAACAGCAAGACTGGCTGCTAAAGCAACAGTACTAAAACTAGGGTTTGTGGCTTTTTCCTGCATTTTAAAGCAAGTAATTGAATTTGAGTTGCAGCAAGTTCTCCCCAGTACGCGCTCATCCTTCACAAGGGTTTCCTGTTAAACCTGAGGCTTGGCTGTTTACTCCCTGCTCTTTCCATAAGATCCTCAGTTACATCTAAGTAGCCTCGGCCACTCCTTATCTACCGCATCCCACAGTGTGCAAATCTCTTCCGTGACTGCACTCAGATCACTTTTCTTTTTTTTCATGTTTCCAGAGCATTCGCCCATTCGTGCCTTAGAGAATCTATCCCAAGTCAAACCCAGATGTTTTATCACACCTGGAAAGAGCAGCCTGAAATCAGAGTACAACAGCTACATTGACCTGCTGACTTCAGAGGGTCTCTGGGAGGCCATGTCAGAAAAGGTAACCTTCTACTAATGGGTTGCAACTTTTTGGCTTACTTCAAGTTCAGCACTGGCATCCAAATATTATACCAGTGGTGCAAAGGAGAACATAACTGGTGCAAATTAGCTAGAACACCAGAACTGCAAAGTTGCATCACACATATTGTTTCTGCCCTACCTTAGTTTCCAGAAAACACAGATATCTTAAATTAATGCCATACAGCTCCCATTTCCTGAGGCTGATTTATAAAAAAGTTGAAGTCACCTCCTATTCTCAGTTCATAATCTCTGTCCTCTTCTGAATTCACCCAGCTGCTTGCTTACAGGTAAGATTACAAAAGTTTGATTTCAGTTACAAATCAAAGCCTGATAAGTACTACTCGTGAAGTTCAGCATTTCAAACTTCCATTTTCAACCATTTGACACCTATAAATACTAGGAATAATATTACCCCAACCATGAGCATATCCATAACAAAATGTCCAGTTACCTAGTTTCATCATATTAAAGTGTTTAAAGAAATGTTCTTCTGAACCTTTTCCTTGGATATGTTGCATTTTTCTTCTGTTGAATCCCAGTACAATGCTTTTTAAAAGACTACCAAGTTAAGAGCATGTGTTCCTCCTGAGTATAACTAGGAGGGTTATCAGCAATTTCTTTCCCGTTTTTTAAAAGTAAATTATCATGTTACCGAAAAGACCTACCAGCAGAAACAACGCAGTTGCCAAAGATCTTTGATCTTGAGCAGTAATTGCCACAACATGTTTAGCAAGGTGATTTATGACCAGACAAAATTCACAACTCTACATATTCCAGTCTCGAGCACTCATTAAGGCAGTTGTCATGACCATAAGTGTCATGCCATAAAAAATGTTTCCTAAAACAATTTGAGAAACAGGATTCCACCACTCAGTAATAGCAGTAACGGTCCTCAGACATCTCAGCTTGCTAATTTGTTTGGGTTTTTTTCAATGCTATCTTTGCTCCTGAATACTTTGCGGCCTTAAGTAGTTTAGTGTCTACACGCACCCCAAGCATCTCTCAACAGCAGCACCTTTCCATATTCCTACACCACGACAGACCACTGAGTTACATCAGCTCAGCACATATCTAAACTCTTTGATCAGTCCATTCTTTCTTCTAATGAATTTAAGCTAAAAGTAGTTTCTAATTTCAAAATCACCTCTTTCAAACATTCATGATGAGACTTTAAATGCTTCAGCACATATCATCTTAGGTTGCCTTATAGCTGCTTTAACTTTTTTTTTTTTTTTACTAAAAACTGCTAACTTCAACTGATCTATTAAAAATTTTGCTTGTTTGATAGAGTTGATCAAACTTTCAAATCAATTGTTGGCAAACATTTTCAGCAGTAAAAGCATTGTCTCTGCTGCTCATTGGTATGGTGGCAAGAGGATACTTGAAGTATTTCCAAACAAGGAAAGTTCTACAGATACCAGTATTCCACAAGACGCAGCGTTGATTTAAAGTTATCTTGAAACGCTTTGCATGATCTATTTGTAACTGGTCCTTTAGAAAAATAACCAAGCAGTAAGGAAAAAGCAAACCACACCTCTGCCACCCATCCAGAAATAATTCACACGCTGTGTGAGCCGAGTGACAAAGTATCCACCACAAAGAAGGGATAGCGGAAGAGAATGACGAGCAGCGTTACCTTTGATAGAAACTTGATCAAAATATCACCTCAGCTTCTCTGAATTCAAGTACGTTACTACATCATCTCTAATAAAAACGTCTAAATAGTATTAGTACTTCATTCACAGCTCTCATCACAGCCAACTATTATAACTTAAAATAATAGTAATTGGCACAATTTTTTTCCTGCCAAGCACGAAGCTCTACAAGAAAAGCTCAAACACTCCCTTAGCCTGCATATTCTTAAGTCCAGTGCTGCTCCTAATTAGGCCAGGACAGAAGCTTGTAATCATTCAGTCCTTAACTGGATTTAGCCTATTTCCTGCTTTTCCACCCAAGGCTGGGCCAGCCTGTGTTTTCATGTAGCAGCAGTCCTACTGGCAGATCCACTAATGAATCAGCAGAAGCCCATCAATCCAAGTAAAACTCAGAACCATTTGACACCAATTTAAACTACTCCCTCCAGGCCTCAAGCCCCATTTTCTCTAAGATATCGTTTGAAAATCTCCTTCCAGCATCACTTGGTTGGGTGCAGACATTGCGATGCATTTCAAAATGATATGTTAAATGTCTGCCCGTGGCAGACAGGGTGCTGATCTTGGGCATAAGTATTAGGAGATAAAGTACCAGTGACACCACCTAAGTCGATCAACTCCCTAATGTGTTGAGCAAAGAACTGAAGAAAAGAGCAAGGCAGTTTTTCAGAAGGCAAGTATTGAGCACAGGAATTGGGCACATGTTTTAATTGGTTAATTCTGCCTTGTCAAATACTTCTGTTTCCTTACTAACAAATATGAAAGAAGAAAACAATCATAAAATGCCTTTTTTTTTTCCTACAGGACAGCACCAAGCTATAGATTTTCTTCTACTAAAACTCTTCACCAACAGATAATTGCAGTGAAATGGGAAAAGGAAGAATGGAACACTAAGGACTGACTCTCTTACATTATGAATATTATCAATATTTGCACTGCGGTAAACCCAGATAACAGTGGGATGAATGTCAGCCAAACAGTGAAACTCTAAAAAATGTGAAAAATTACATCTTGAATTAATCAGTCTGCTATTACCTCAGCCTTTTGCCACTACAAGGCAACAATTTTCTTTGGAAATGGCAAATTTGCACTTTTGGTGTAACGCATGCCTAGACAGAGAGGCAGAATGTGATATTGTAATGTTTTAGAGAGTGTTTTGTGGGATTTTTTTAAAGCACAAATACCCTTTACTGCAATCCTAACTAAGGAATTAAATTTGCAGTGAAGAAACAACTGCTGTGCACTTCCTAAAATACAGCCCAGATACCCAACCTAAAAACAAATTTTCCCAGAATAGAGGTGAAAAAAAATTATAAATGCTTTATCTTGTCCAGAGCTTAAATCAGTACTGTTATATTTCAAGCTGTAAGTTGTGGCAGTTATGCTATCTGCTCCAGTCTGTTCCTACAGTAGATCATTATTAACGGTCACCACTATTCTGCTCTTTCTGTGCATCTCCTCTCTGGAAATATCATTCTTTAAAAATAAGCAAATAAGCTGTTCCTGAGCTATCCTCCTTAACTGCAGTACGTATTATCTGCTTTACAACACGGCTTAGGTGGCCCAACCAGGGATAAGGACCACATTGTCCTAAGCACCGTGCAAATAAACCAGAAAAGACAATTCCTGCCCCAAAGCACCTTAGTGTAAGCAAAAAAGAATCTGAATGACAAAATCAAGTTGGAACAGACTCCTGCATGGAAGCCAAAAAAAAGGGAGACCTTCACTGGGTCAAAGGCCTTCTGCAAACATTCTGCCCTAGGATAAGTTCTTCAGCGTCAACGTAGCTATCTTTTAAAAATAAATATTGAATATTTGGTGCTGTCATGGATAAAATATGCCCTCATATAGAGTCAGATAAAGTAATCTCTTATTACAAGTAATGAAAATCAATAGACAAAGATAAAAATAAAAAAACTAAACGTACTCAATTTTAATTCTAAAATACTGTGTTTTTCCAGTAGACACACAATGTGTGGCACAAACAAAAGCAAATACAGAGCTAGTACTAATGATCTTACATCTACAGCCCTACAACAGAGGGTTTCCAATGCTGACAGTAGCATTGACTAGGCCAAAGAGGTGTCACTAGACATCATACTTGCCTGTATAAGGTCTTCTGTGACATCTAAGGAAGCGTATCAAAAACAATACCCTCCTCTGTGCTCTCCCACATGATAATTTTGGGCCCTGCGTACTCCAAGGTGCACACCTACCTGAAGATCTGTCCAAGATCTTCGTTAAGAGCAGCATAGATAATCAGTCAGCTCTCACTGATGCTGTACAACCAAATCCATATGACAGTCACTGCAAACCACAGCAAGCTAAGAAGAGAGAGCGTGGTAAGAATCCTTCAGCAGCTCAAGAACATGCCTTTGGTGCACAAGTGCTCAGTACACAGTGGAGAAGTTTGAGTGTGGGAAACTGGTTCAGACCCTTATATCTACAACAGGGTTGAGTGGGAGGCCTTAGACAAGCAGCTGCAGCAGATCTCCTGGAAATAATTACGTTCTTTTTAAGGAAAGGAATCACATTCACACACACTGGGAGCACTTCATGAGCCACACTAATGTATAGTAAACTGGTAAATTGAAAAATGCATGATTGTTTTGCCTTAGACACTTATGTAGATGGGACCTCAGAAACTATTGTCTAGTCTTGCAATGAACCAAATCCTGCTCTAAACTCCCCTGAGGTCATTAAGCGTTGGTGAGACACAACCAGCCAAGGGAGCAAGGGAGTCAGTACCGGCAAAGGCTGCAAATGGGGCAATGATTCTTCCTTCTGCATCTCATCCTCAGACCATGAGAGGTTTTTTGCTTTATTCCTTTTTTAAAAATATACAAACTTAAAATAGTCTGCATTTAGAGACATAGATTAAACTTTTGTCTCTCCAGTGCAACAAGAACCCCAGTTGGTGGCATAGAGTTGTCTGTAACTACTCATGCAATTTCCTCAAAATGAAAATACTAAAAAGTAATAGGAGGGTTTTTTAAAAAATAGAAAATCTCCCACATCTCCAGCAAAAGGCTCTTGAATATTTATTTTGACCTTTTTAATTAAAAGACTCGATTTTGCCACAACTGCAGAGGCCAGAAGAATAATTATCTTCAAATCACAGATTTGACTGCAGAAATGAGCAGGAAAACAGGTTTCTCTCATTTACAAAGTGCCAAAATCTTGACAGAAAGGTGGAAAATTCAGTTAGAATGAAACATGAGGTCAAGTATTCAGAATACAAATAATCCACCCAGACCTAGGAGCTTATATCTACAGTAACCACATTGAGCTATCTGCCAAAGTTCAGCTGAATCTCAAGTTTCAGAGGGGGGGGGGGGGGG
>VWZK01019970.1:148387-169141 GCA_013396935.1 Baryphthengus martii
AGAAAAAAAAGCAGCACAAAAGACATCCATTTAGACTTGAAAAGGGCAGCTTTAAAAGATGCAAGGACAACAATATTTTAGTACTAGAAACTGAGTTTTCTTTAGTAATACACAGCTTCCCATGAATAATAAAAGAGTACTCTCAATGTTTTATGAAGTATAGCTTAGTTATGAAGACGATCTGCAGGACTTGCTTATAACATACTGATGCTTTTGCATTAAAAAGATCACAGTAATATTCAGCTAATCTAAGGCAACCACATACTACAATGACAGCCACAGGAAGCAAAAATCAAAGAGGGCATTCTAAGAAGTGCTAAAAAATACTTTATTATTTTTTTCACATTACTGTAGTGTCCAGGAGTCCTAATGAGCCCAGACCCCACTGTGCTAGACACTACTGTACAACTAATTTATGAACCAGACATGCTTCTCAATGAGAAAAAGAAAGTATATGCTAATAATGTTATTACAGCATCAGGGCAGCATTATCTTAGACAATGAAAAATGTGGAAGTTTTATAAGCTTTCTTTATTGTTATTAAAAGGAGTGCTGTTACCTTGGCAACTGCTGAATCACTTGGGAATTTGTTAAAGAAACCCAAATGTTACTTATACTTGCACATTTGCAATCAATTTAGGGAAAACAATTGGGGTTTTGTTTGGTGGGAGTTTTTTTTTTTAAAAAAAAAAAAAAACAAATCACACATTTTTTCCTTATGACTATGACCCTGCAAATTTCAACTTTTTTTTTTAATAAATCAGTTCTTGGGGTTGAATTAAGGCAGATCTGGTCTCATTTGCACCCAAAGTAATCTGCACTTTCATACACAAGTCTAATAATCCATCTAGGATCTTGGTCAGAAATAGAAGAGCTTCCCACATACTGGGCACGTACTGGGCAGAGGGACAGGCACTTCATCTGCAGGAAGAGTCAAAAAAAAAAAATATCCTAAACAACCAATTTTTTTAACGGCTCTGACAATAGTCCCAGTATGAAAAACACACAATGGGCAAAGGTAGGTGCACAGTGTCCCTAAACAAGTGTGGCCAAATCTGAACTTGCATGGCTTTCAGCTGCCAAGTGTTGGTATCTCTCTTTCTTTTACCCTTCCCTTAGCAGTATCTATTTTCTTTCAAGATAAGAACCGGGTGCATGAATATAATGGAAAGCTGCAAGAGGATCAGTTTATGAGATGTGGTGATTGTGTGGGATGGCTGTTTTCTTTCTAGTTTTCATCAACATATTATTCCCCAAGTACAGGCCAGCCCAAGAGCAATGAAAAGCAGAATACTGGCAAAATCCAGCTTTTCTGTCAAGGAACCTCATGAAACTCCATTAGGGAGGACTGATTTTGGATCATGTCAACTTTTGAAATTGAGAATTGCCACACGCAATCCCTATGTGAGTACCCCAAGCAAAATGCCCATTTTGCTTAAAATAAACACAGCTATTGGCAGAGCAGGCTTCTCAGATTTTGTCAACTCTTTAAGGCGTGCTGAGCGAACTGGATTAAAATGCAAGGGTTAAATCAAATCGTCCTAACCCGCAATTGCAGGGCTGGGCCTTAGCTTCAATCTAGCTTTGGCATCCTACAGTAAACATTACACAGTCACAGCTGAGGCCTCAGGAGGTCATCTTCCTTTCTATCACCTCCGAAGCTTGCCTGGCGTTTTCTCCTCTCCCAGCAGTTCCTGGGCTGAATTGTTGCTTCGGGCTCCCTACTTGCTCATCTCTGCAGGCACCTCCCCAAACCTCCCCCACCATACAAGGCACAGAGCAATATAACATACCATATATCTCCACAACTGCAAACGCACAGAGTGAGCTCTTAAGTATCACCAAACATACTAGAGTTATGCATCTCTTCAGCTAAATTGCAAAAGGATGTGTGGACAACAGGATGCAGTTTCACACACAAAAAAGCATCATTTCCCAAATGTTTTCCAGAGCGAAAGTTATGTTTTCTTTCTCTAAATGTAAGATCTTTTCATTCTCCCTGTTGTTTATCACACTACACTTGGAGGCTCAGCTTAAAGCAGAGCCAAAGAAATTCCTGCTTTAAATGATTTTTAATGTTTTTAATGAGAACTGTTATTGAAACCCACCCTCCAGAAAATACAAATATTCACAAAACCAGGAAGATCAGAAGTCGGATACATTTAAACATAAATTAATTGTTTCAATATGAATCTTGAATAGTTAGAGTTCCTACTATTGTTACTGCATTAGAAACTAATCTGGCAAGAGGCTGTAGGTATGGCTATTGACACTGAAACCACAGGGAAGCGTTATAGGCCAATATTTACTATATGCTATTATTAAGAACTGAACAATCATATTGCTCAGAGCATTTGAACCTTAAACATGGTATTGCACGTTTATTTACAACTATGTAAGCCTGAGACAATGACTTGGCCAGATAGAACCTTAACTCTGAATGTTCTATCATTTAAACCTCTATTGAGATGATAATGTGAGGGCATATCATTGAGATGATAACGTGTTTTGTTTACAAGGTTGTGGTAGAACTTAATAGCAACCGATTTTTTCCCCATGAATTTGTTCTTAGGGATAAAGGAGGGCAGACATAGAAAATTACCTTTTTCTTTAAAAAGTACAGCAGAGAAGAATTTAAGTGTGTGTTTAAGTGTGTGCTTGTCTGAGATTAAAATATCCATAAAGTATCCTCCTTGAACCTACTTAACTCTTTAAGAAGTGGCTCACATAAAGAAGAAATAATGTAGATCAAACTATTTATTCACATACTCACATTCCAACACCCCAGACATGTTTCAGCACGAAATTACAAAGTTCAAGATCTGCACAGACCTGTATGCTCAGGCCATATTCAAAGTTCCACATTCTCTCTCACACTGACATCTCAGGTTATTCTGTCTATTCCCACTCTTGGGTTTGGCCTTTCTGCCTGCAATATTTCTGTGTGCTGGAGCTGTGAAGAAAATAGGGCCTTGACCTGAGGTTGCTAGCTGTTACCATGTCATCTACATGTAAGAGCAGCAGTTAAATCACTTTTTCCAACCAGAATTACAGTATGGAGGAGGCAGATTAGAATGGAAAGCATGACGGCATGGGGAAAGTAACTTTAAAAGCTGCCCTCTTCCAGAGAGGGCAAGCAAGAGGCTGAGTTAAGCAAAATGATAGCACTGGGACAACTGAGCTAGGATAGAGCACGATCAAGACATGCTTGCCAAACTGGTACAGACTTGAATTACTTTCAGATTCCTTTTTAGACCCAAATGCAGTGAATCCTACTCAAAAAATCAAAACCAATGCTGTATAACACATGAACATCAACAAAGCCAAGGGAAAAAAAAATTATATACAAACAGTAAGAATCATTATGACTTCAAAATAGTTCCTCTCAGTACCAATTCAAAAGAGGGTTGGCACTGACTCACACCTGTCCCAGGGAGGAAGGAACAAAGTGAAGCCTCAAAGAGAAGCCTTGCTACTGCCTATGGAGCAGCACTTCCCACTTTGATCTAGATGGGATGCTTAGGGCCATATTTTGATGCAAATTCCCGCAAACAGAAGCTGCTAACTACAGCCCCCAGTCAGCTGCTCAGTAGGCACAGCAAGGGCTGCCATAACCCTCCAGCCTGGCACCTCTCTGCTGACTAGGCCTGAAAACAGAGGGAAAATTTGTATGTGGTTCTCAGGGCATGAAAACAACAGCTATTGCTTACCACCTGTAAGAATGTGCTTACATAGCCATGTCCTGAGAGGATTTGCAGCACTTAGCCACATTATGTTTTGGGGAGCCACTGGGAGGAAGCGAGGCAGCCATTTTCTCCTCACCACACACACCTCCAGGAGCAGCGGGAAGGCTTGGGAGACAAGATGGCTGCCACAGATGCTCTCCTCAGAGCACTCACTGTGCAACAAGATGGAGGTGGAGAGGCAGAGTGAAAGAATTAGCTGCCATGAACGCATTTTTCCTGTGCTTTAATTATTCATACTAACCTAAGTCCTATTAGGTTAGTTTGTGTTTACCCAGTTTCACATGGTACTATCACAGCACCCAAGGCAATTACCTCTGTTTACAGGACATAATGAATAAATAGCTTTCAGTACATAGTGCCTGGCCTCAGAGCTGCCATACACTCTAAGATCACCTTCAAAAAAGGGCCAAGCTGGGCATTTAGTTTTGTTTCTCAGAGGTGAGCAGCTACCTTTAAAAACATAGTATCATCATAGGCAAGGCAATAATTATAGACTTCCATACCAGAGAGAATAACGTTTACTTTCTGCTCCATCCCTGTTGCCCATTTCTGCAGAAAGGGACAAAGAGAGGGCAGGGAGAAGGTCACAAGTAAAAGCATTCAAACAGTAAGACTGCTGCAGAAAGGTGGTGTACTTGCACATTTGTTCCTGTGTCACCATATTTCCTACACAGCAAGATGCAGTGACAGCATCTCCATTTTCTTCTCCAGCTTTTCTGACCCTCCTGCTTAAACTGCTTGTCATTTTGAGAACACTGAAAGAAGAAAAAGCAAGCTAGCAAACAGCCAAGTCCCCCAAATGAAGACATGAATCTCCTCTAATATTCCCAAAGTAGTGCAATAATTTTCAGACATTACTTCAAGTAACATCCTAGAAGTCTTTTTCCTAAATAACAAAAAAAAAAAAAAAAGGAATACATATCAGCTAAGACTGCCTAGCAGAAGGGCAACCCCATGATCAGGATGAAACAGGACAAAATTTTCTCTTGCATTTTTAACAGTGTGCAACCTCTCTTTTGTTATACATAGTCTGTTTTACTCAGGTTTTCTCCCTCTGTATATCTCACTTCTAGCACAAAACCAGAATTTTATTTATTTTTTTTAAAATGGATGAAGAATACAAGCAGAAATGTTTTACTGCATCTGCTTACAAAAAAAAAAATCTTTAAGCTCCAGCTGCTTATGCACAAAGCAATTCATAGCAGCTAAAAAGACAGGAAAGAGCTCTCGCTAACCAGTGACTACAAACAATTAGCCAAGAGACGAGCATAAGAACTTGCTCTTTGCCTTCATACAGTTTATCAAGTTTATTCTGCACTGTTATATGTTTGTAGTTTATACAAAAGCCAGCAGCTATTTGGCAAGATTTAGATCTAGAAACAGGAGTTTAATCACATATGAAAGATCAGGGGAACTGGATGCCTCAGGACATTACAAACTTCTCACCTCCCACTAACCTGCCTGAAACTTGCCTTGGTCATGTTAGATGTTAACTAAAAATAACTTTTAAATATCTATTTCTTTATTAGGCTGATGTCTTTAAACAAAGACATGAAGTTTATTGAAGTTATCGTGTGAAATATTGAATGCTTGCACAGCAGAAACAAGCAGCTTGCAAATTCAGCAATCTTCTCTTTGCAGTGATGTAACTGCTCTAACAAAGCAAAGTTCCTACTGAGTTCTTGGCCAGACAGAAACAAGTTGAATGGCAGATGTTAGAGATTTCATCATGAAAAAAAAAATATCCAAAAGCAAACTATCAAATGTGACTCTGCTCTCTAAAATAATCAAATGAATGCATGCACATGGGACCTATATGTGCAGTAATTTATCCCATCAAATATAGGATATCCTATCCTGTTGTTTCAATTCTACATTTCTGACATTTTAATATTGAACAAGTTATACTTATCAAACACATCACCTTCGGAGTCTGGCCTCAAAGTGTCCAAAAGCTCCAAATGGCAGCACCATGATTATGTAAATGTCTAATTTGAGGTAATCCTGTATTTACCGCTATTATGCAAACAACAAGGTTTTTAATCAGCCGAGGCCTCTCAGGAGCCTCAGTTTGTCCTTCTTTAAAGAATTCTTTATGGGCAACAATCAGAAAAGATCAGAAGTTGTTTACTTGCTGACTGATGCTCAGAAACTTGTTCTAGGTTCCTGCTCTGGTAGGGGGGTTGGACTCGATCTTTCAAGGTCCCTTCCATCCCCTAATATTCTGTGATTCTAAACGTGTACGTGCCTGCATTATAAACACAGCAGATGCAACAGGTACATTTCATGGACTTTTGAGGGTTGGGGTCAAGAACAGAAGGGGTTGTCATTTGATTCTCAGATATTGCACTAATTCCTTGCATATCAAAGCTTATAGAAAGCATGGATAGCTTGCTGAGATGCACTTGATCTGTGAGTAACCCTTTCTCGCTTTGTCAATATTCCACTTCAGAGGAGGATGGAAATTCATAGTTGAAAAAAAAGGAAAATAAATTAAATATATTTAACATCCAATGTATAGTAAAGCTTTCCTCAATAAACCAAAAAGGAAAATAAAACAAATACACAACTGAAACTACTTGGAAAGCAAAACCACATTTCATATAGAAACAATTACTCTCCGTTAATCCTTTTCTTCAAAATGAAGAATCTCTTTGGGAACCGTAGCCTAGGGGATATTTTTTGTTTATTTTTTAAACAGCCATTTATCTGTTTCTTCTAAAATACAAGCAAGACCAGCACAGTGGAGAGTTTCTATTGAGATCATGAGGTTGCTGAGAAATTTCAAGTGCAAAAGCTAATATACATCTTAATGCCTAGTATGGTGGGGCATTATACAATTTAATCATCTGGTATCTACACCAAGGCTGAACCTCACTTCCTCCTATGTTCAACTGTTTGCTGAATGTGGCATTATCTCACCAGTAACAAAACACATGGTGTTTCATCACCAACACCTGCCCAGGCCTTTAAGCATGCTCTTTAGCCTGCATTTATAATCAGATTTTTCTTCAATGAAAAAAAAAAATCTACAATTGGATCCAGACACATTTAGGAGAGAGTAAAAGAGTAGATATTCAGATTAAATTGTTTAAACTGGGAGCTCAGTAAAAGGTGTCCTATTTAAGATAAACTGGAAGTAATTGAGAAAGCAGAGGCATTTACGCTATGAATTTTATATTCCATGTCAAGTAAGCAATTAAAGCATCAAATTTTTCCAGAAGCTCAGGCAATAAGCACTAGTGGGATTTACAATAATAATTCTACAAAAAGTAGTAATAGGAACAATGTTTTTTCCACAAGCATAACTGAAATCTTAGAGCAGTTCTATATCACAGTTTATTATTATTTTCTTAAATCATGCCAGAGCTAACCAGCTCTTTGCTCATTTTCTTTCATCTTTGAAACACAAAAGGATTCTCACAATCATCCTATTTAAAAACAAATCTGACTTATAACAACAGTTGTAAACATTAATAGGTTTAAACCATAATGATGATGACTCGCCTGCAGTTCCATCAGTAACCAAATCTGTGCTAATTCACAGCAGAATTTCTAGCTAATTTGCATGGTGCCACGAGGAACCACAGAGCTGTGCTCAATTAGTGTGTCTGGTAAATTACCGAGATTGAGAAAAATACATTTCTAAACAAACATGGCCTTTATTATGATTAAAATGCATGCCTAAAATTAATTTATCCACCAAAAGGTTGTAATTTTCCAGCAATTGAAGATACGGGAGTCAGATGTCTTCCAAGATAAAGATACTAAAGAAGCCTTTATTCCTGCAATGCTGCTGTTTCACACAGAGTGAGACAGTGACACAGTGGGTTTTGGCCTTGGAAGCTACCACTACAAGCTTTTTTTCCCCGCTGCACGTTGCTTTGTCAATTGGCTGTTTTTATTCGTCAGATAGCAATTATTTCTAACCTGACCAGTCAGAAAGGTAGCCAATCTACCCTGTTTTCCCTGACCAATCATTTGCACTAGAGACTAACAATTTCAAACACCACCACCATCCCCCCTCTTCCTCCTCCCCCCTAAATATCTGCTTGTATCTGAACAGAGGCTTTTATTTCCATGGGACATAAAACTCTTCCTAACATTTCTGAAAGTTATTCATCCTTTCTACTTATGCAGGCATGAGGAACAAGAAAAAAACTAACAAAAACCACCACACAATAGCCCTACAATGGACATACCTGTAAGAGGTTAGGAACAAGTATAAACAAACACTCGTAGAACAAAAATATTTTATTCTTTTTTTTAAAAAGAATAAAAATACTTGTGCATCAGGCAGAAATAATGGCTTCTCCCTCCACCCCTAGCCTTAGCTTTCTCCAAGTTTCAGCTACATAAAATAATCTAATGCTTTTATGCATTTCCTATGTAGGTCATCCAGAACATTTACATAGTCTACCAAAAACCATTTTCTGCAATAAATGTATGAAGCTACAGAGAATGTAAAATTATAATTCTCTTATAAGAAAGCTATTTCAAAGTGAAATACACAATGTTCTAAACTTTTCTTAACTATGCTCTCTGCCTAATAAATTGCAGTCTTAAAAAAAATTATATCAAACATTAAACTGTCATAAGATACCAACAATTATATGTCTGATTTCTTTTAAAATTCAGAACTCGAATGTGTGCTTTCTAGGTTTATTTTCAAATTAATTTTGGTAATTTACGATTGTTCTTTCCGAACCTGGCCTTCAGTTAATAAGGCTTCTACACATATGGTCTGACTTTCTAAAGGGCCTATTAGGAAAGAAAAGAAAAAAAAAAAAAAGGAAGAAAAGAAATTCCATTACTGTTTTCATGCTTTTTCATTGAACCATCACTACATTCGCTTGCAATAACTCTAAAGGAGGATTATAAAAGTACTTTCCCAGAATGTGTACTAAAAGGAAAGGAGCTCCAAACCTGGAGAGTATCTGAAAGGGGCCTCTTGTGAAGTGAATTCTCCCATGCAGCCCTTTGAAACTCTTTGCCTGGTTGAGCTGCTGGGCCTCCACATACAATTAGCTATTACTGCAGCTTATCCCAAATACTTTCACCAGCCCATCACAGCAGTGATTAGGAAAAGCCTTATTGCATGTTTTCATGTTGGTAATGGATCCATTAGCAGGATCCTACTTCGGTTCAGAACAAGTTGAAACAATTTTCACTTTCTTAACACATCTTCACTGCATGTGGGCTTTTGAAGAGCCAGATGTTCGTTCTCCACTCTCCACCATAAAGGTTGTCTCCAGATATCCAGGCTTTAGTGATCAGTTTTCATATTTGTCAAAGCAGGACTGCAAAATAAATGTTTTCAGCCTGTTAACTGCATGTAAAGCAAGGCTCTGTTAAAAATAATTAATTTTCTGCACTAGGAGTGATAAAAATAAAGCAAACTACCATCTGTACTGTTTACTGTTAAACAGCACTTATTATCTTCTTATTGATGTAATTTCAAAATGACTAGCCAAAAAGAACATTTCGGATAGACATACAGGAGAGGTGGAATTGGCTACAATGTCGGGATAGAAGCTCTTTTTATTCCTAAGATAGTGATGTAGCAGATCTTAGTTTTCTACTTATCCCAAATATATCACCCCTTTTGATGGCATTTATTTTTATGAGCATGTCCCAACCACCCCATTACTAGTATTTAACATAACAGTTGTGTATCACCATCTACCCATACCATAAATCATACCAAAAATCCCCAATCATCTTATTCACTTATTCATGCAAAGGAATAAAGTGAAGAAAGACGGGCAACATGGTCATATATTCAAGGAGTCCTAAAGTCCATGAATTAAACCAGACATTCAGAAGAGAACAAGGTCAGCTCTTTTCAGTTTTTGAACCAAAATCTTAAGGAATGACACAATGCACCTTAAGCCACATCACTTGAGGGAAATAAAAATAAAACCCCACGGTTTGACAACTGCATAGCATCTGAAAAGCAGAACTGGAAAATCCACAGAGGCTGAAGAAGTGCCAAGGGAAACAGTGGAATTTGCTAGAAGCTTTGAATTGCAAATGTAAGGGGAAATCCTCTTCTGGAAAACATATTCAAACTCTACATACAGAGCACAGAAATCTGACACCTTCCCCTCGCTTTTCACCTTTTGTCTTTTACCCTCTTTTTCTGTGTCAGTACTTCAACTTGCCTTCTTTTTATTTTTGCTTTTATTAGTTGTGTTTTGTGTTTGCTTGTAACATTTTCCAAGGGAAGCAATCACAAAATGTTTGTTCTGCAGGCCATCCCAAAGAGGAAGGTCTCTTCCCCTGCAAACCCTCCCCTCCCCCCCACCAAGGGGACAGCCAGGGAAAGCCCTGAAAGTTCACTCATAGCAGTAGTTGCTCTACAGAGTTCTTCCCTTATATCCAGATCTCTGATATTTTTATTTGCTTCAGTACATGAGGCTCCATTTGGTTTCTTTCATGGTTTAGGTTATCCATCACCATACATCTCACTCCTGCAATGGCAGAGGACATTCACAGGGCAATGCTACAGCCCAGAGCAGAGGTACTGCTGAACTCCATCACCACCCTGCTCTTGAACTCCAGCCCCAAGTGCCAGATGCACCTAGTTGGAAAGCTCCAGAAACCAGAGAGAACCTGCAGTACAAGCCCCAACAACCTTGTTTCAAGCTATGAATATAAATAAATGATGAACAAACTGTTTATTTAGCTTAATCTCAAGATCTAATCTTATTGTTCAACAGAACTAAAATAAACAGCAAACCAGGTTCCTCCCTCAGCAAGATGGTAGCATATGTCCAAGCTCACACCTATAAATTAGTAATTAGGGTCTGATTCTGCACCGAAGAGATAGCCTTCAAATTAACATCACTAAATGCAAAATCCTTGACTCACAACCAGGTATTCTAAAACTACAACACACCACAACTGCACATGTGTTCCCCACTAATGTCTAATGGTTACCTCAGCACTGTGAAAATAAATTTGCAGGTTCTGACCACGCCTGGGAAAGGAAGAGCAGCAAAGCTTACTTGTCCTGTAAGTGGAGCAGTAGAAGTAATCACAGAATCATTGAGGCTGGAATAGATCTCTGAGATCATCAAGTTCAGCCTATGACCACAACACCTAGATAGACCATGTCACTAAGTGCCATGTCCAATCTTTCCTTAAACACTTCCAGGGATGGCAACTCCACCACCTCCCTGGGCAGTCCATTCCAGTGCCTAATGACCCTTTCCGTGAGGAAATGCTTCCTAATATCCAACCTAAACCTCCCCTGGCGCAGCTTCAGGCCGTGCCCTCTTGTCCTGTCACTAGTTGTCTGGGAGAAGAGCCTGAACCCCGCCTGTATACGTCTTCCTTTCAGGTAGTTGTAGAGAGTGATGAGGTCTGCCCTGAGTCTCCTCTTCTCCAGGCTGGACAACTCCAGTTTCTTTAGCCTCTCCTCATAAGACTTTCCCTCCAGTCCCTTCCCCAGCCTCATCGCTGTCCTCTGGACCTGTTCCAGCACCTCAAGATCTTTCTTGAAGTGTGGGGCCCAGAACTGCACACAGTACTTGAGGTGAGGCCTCACCAGTGCCGAGTACAGGGGGAGAATTACATCCCTAGTCCTGCTGACCACACGATTCCTGATACAAGCCAAGACCCCATTGGCCTTCCTTGCCACCTGGGCACATTGCTTGCTCAAGTTTAGCCGGTTGTCAACCAGTACTCCCAGGTCCCTCTCTGCCTGGTCACTCTCCAGCCACTCATCCCCCAGTCTGTAGCGCTGCATGGGGTTATTATAGCCAAAGTGCAGGACCCTGCACTTGACCTTGGTCAACCTCATACCTTCAATCAAGCATGTCCAGGTCCCTCTGCAGCATCTCCCTACCCTCCAGCAGATCGACACTCCCCCCCAACTTAGTGTCATCCACATATTTACTAAGGGTAGACTCAATCCCCTCATCCAGGTCATCAATAAAGATGTTGAATAGAACTGGGCCCAGTACTGGACCCTGGGGGGCACCACTGGTCACTGGACACCAGCTGGATGTGGCGCCATTCACAACCACTCACTGTGCCTGGTCATCCAGCCAGTTTTTAATCCAGCACAGGGTGTACCTGTCCAAGCCACGTGCTGCCAGCTTGTCCAGGAGGATGCTGTGGGAGACCGTGTCAAAGGCTTTGCTGAGGTCTAGGTAGACCACATCCACAGTCTTCCCCTCATCTACCTGGTGGGTCACCCAGTCATAGAATGAAATCAGATCGGTCAGGCAGGACCTTCCTTTCCTAAACCCATGTTAACTGGGCCTGAGCCCCTGGTTGCCTTGTATATGCTGCTCGATGGCACTCAGGATGAACTGCTCCATAACCTTGCCAGGCACTGAGGTCAGCCTGACAGGCCTATAGTTTTCCAGATCCTCCTCCTGGCCCTTTTTATGGATGGGCTTCACATTGGCAAACCTCCAGTTATCTGGTACCTCCCTGGTTTGCCAGGATTGGTGATAAATGATGGAAAGCGGCTTAGCCAGCTCTTGCGCCAGCTCCCTATGCACCCTAGGATGAATCCCATCCGGACCCATAAACTTGTTAGGATCTAAGTGGCACAGCAGGTCACTAACTACTTCCTCTTGGTGCAGTTGTCTGAACTATACAATATTTATAAACAAACAATGTATTAAATCCTATTATGGTATCATTTTCCCTTTGAATGATAAATTCAACATACTTTAGTTAACTAAGTTTAAACCAAGTAACTAGTATAGAGTTTAGCACATGACTCCTTGTAAAATCAAGTACAAGGGCACAGATACAAAACCAGAGCTCTCCAATATTAGTAACTAACAAGCTGCTCCTGGGAGATGGTACGTGTTTTCCCAGTCACAGCATACCACCAGAAAGGCACCTGAAAACAAATCAATCCTTCCTTTGCCCAAACATACTAAGTGAAAAAACAACACAAGGCTTCAATCTTGACTTACCAATAGGATGCAGAGAGCTGAAAAATACCGGAAACTTTTATCACATACAAAACTAGGAGGGCACTCATAGGCTGTAGCTGTCAAACCTGCATTAACTAGTAAATATTGTTGTTTTTTTTGATCGGAAGAACCAGAATACAACTGAATCTGACAATAAGATCTCATCCAGATGGTTGATGAAGCCATTCCTTCTGCATTCTTAACAGCCTTAGTACCACACACAAAGATTTCTCACGTTAGAGAATTAGAACAAGGACCACAGTGGTATTAATTTCCTAAGCCCCTGAATTCTGAAAATCTTATCTGTTTGTTTTTGAGAGAGAAAGATTGTTAAAGAAGGGAAATTTGTACAATCTCAAGGAGAAAAATTAAGAGGAGATTGATCTCTGCAAACACTTCCTAACTGATGTAAGCTTGTAAACAAGAACAGAAGTTACTTTCCAGATTAACCAGACACTTGGTCAGCTTCTCAGATCATTAGTTACACATTTTTTTTCTAATTGAATGTATTAGAGATTACAGAGAAGTTTACACAATTTTCACAGCATATGTTCTAAACAGCAAAAGGGTCCTGAGAGCACTCACAGAGAATCTCTTCATACCACAAAAACCACAATCTTTTTTGTTTACCTAGCTCAGGAACCACCTTTCCCAAAGGAAAAAGTATTGATTCTATATAATCTACCAGAGAGCTGTAGATTAGGCCCCACTATACATCTCACTCATCCTCTGCCTCTTTGGCACTCCTCCAAACTGAGACGGAAGAAGAGCCTTTCCCAGAGCCACTCTCCACTTCTTCTAACTTTAGCACACAAATACCTGGCAAACAGCAGAGGATTTTGGGCCTCACCTTCACGCTTCATCCTGCCTCCTCCACTTTCCCTCTGGTGGCTACCACGGCAGCCCTGGGCCTCTTCCTCCTGCCTCCATTGCACTGGAGCAGTCATTGGAGCAGCTGCCTCTAGTCAGCTACTCAGCCTAGGTGATTGGGCTCTTCATTAGGTCTTTGCAAAGGATTACTGCTCTATGACATACCTGTATCCCATCTCATCACCAAACATCAAAAAACCTGTGTTACACGTGGTGAATGACTTCTGTCGGAGTCAGCTGTAGTCTTTAAAATGTTAAGCCTTTCTGAAGCAGCCAGCTGCTCCAAAGGAGTCTAGCAAAAGGCAAATAGTTCAGGCTATGACAAAACTGCCCTGTGCCCCGTCTGCTCCCCAGGAGGAAAGCAGAAGTGCTTTACACGTGTGCTTCTGAAGGTCAGCATGGAAGGTAGCTGTGGGCCGTGATTATCCTTCCTTCCTTGCTTGAATGAGGATTCCACCAGCCCCAAAATTAATTTAATCATTTTATATTCAGTTGTTCTTTCATCCAGAGATCTTAAAGCAGTTCTCAAACAGCAATTAATTAACCTCCACATCCCCCCTGCGAGGTGTGCACATTTAAATAGAGGAGCAGTTTTACATGTGAATTACAAGCAGTGCTGGGGAGCGGCTGGGAGGCAGCACAGCCTCCTCCTCCCCATGGCTGCATGCAGCCCTGGAGCGTGTCTGCATGTAGCCCAGTTTACAGATGACAGAAACCGACACTGGGAGATTACACACCATAAAACACATTTGTGGCAAAGCCAAAAAGCAGGTTATAGTGTATTGGGGATGCAGCACTAATTAAAAATCATAAGCCAGCTCCGTGCTTTAACTTCCTCTGTGCTTCTGTTTAGAAGTGTGGAAATGAGAATCTGTACTTCTACAAGCTCAAGACTCTGTTCTCAGTTTCCCCATCTATAAAGAAAACTTTCATTAATTGCTGTCTTTTTTTCAAAACTCTGAATTCCTGTGATAATGCTGTATCAACGTGTCAAATTTTGGTAGGTCAACCATGCACTTTTCTGAGGTAAATTAACATGATATCTTCTCAAAAATGATAAGTAGTATGCAAAATAGTACCAAAGATTTTAGGACAAATGTGACTCAGCCAAGTAAAATAACAGGGGCAGGGCACATTAAGATAGGGATTCAGAAGATGACTGAACTGATCTAAAAACTCGCTTCAACCTAAAACGTTAGTCCTGCTCCTCTCTGCTCAGCAACATGGTCCAGTTCCCCTCCTGTGCTCAGCCCTGGCACTTGTCTCAGCCCCACACTTAGCTAAGGCCCAAGAGACAGGTTCAGGTGTTGCCTGGGGACAACCATTCTCGCACCTTACTGTCTCAGTTTTAGCAGCAGTGCCCTGCTCAGAAACTGGACCGTTCAATGGAACAGCCTCAAACATTTCTCTGGATATTTTCTACTCAGGAGAGGACTTAATTTGAAGTTGTCGCTCCTGATTATAACACCTACAGTCATAACTAGAAGGGATAGGACTATGCTATAGTTCATGACTTTTCAGCTAAAGATGAAAAACAGGTTTTCATCTGCTTTCTTTCCAGCTCCCATTCTCTTTCTCTGGCCTCCTGAGACATATTTGTTAGTGATGCAAGATAATCACCAGTTGTCAAGATAATTTTCATCCACATACTCCAGATAATTTCTAACTATCTTTTCAACCTTTATCACTTCTCTGCACACATACAGGTGTTTAGTAGCTTGCATAAAATGTCTCTTTTCGGTTTGCCATCAGATAGGCCATGATGCAGGTGTAGAAAGGGATTTCAAACAAGTCTTCCCATGCCTGTGGTGCACCTCAATTTTTATTTTGTATGTGTCTCTCAGCAGGCTGTCAACACAAGACAAAATTGAGTCGCAGAGTGTGGGGTAAATGCATCTCATACACTGTGCTGCATTGCTATAGAAACTTCATTTCACTTTGGTTGTTCTTGTGCACCACTGTAAATGATGGGAGATGCAGAGTCCAGCCAGCCCCAATGTTCAAACTGTGTAGCAATGTGTTTTCTTCAGATTTTCCCTTTCAGAAGGTAGTTTACTTGGACAAAGAGGTGTCTTTGTCTCACCCTCGATTATGAAATTCAAATGACAGCCCTTTGCCTTAGGTGCTGCTTCTGCTTTTCCTCTCTACTTCTTTCATTTCTCCTCCCTGCTGGTACACTGGAGTGAATAATGCATTTTTCAGAGAATTTCCGTGGATTAGGCTTCCAATTAATTCAAGCCAGTTTTACAGACTCTGCCAATTCAGGTTGCTAAAATTCACTTGGAATTATTGAGGCAAGGTAAGGGGGTTTCCCATAATCTTTTTTCCAGATTAACTACAAGAATTTAGTGGAAACAAATCAGTCATTTTTACACGTGAGCATACACCATCAGTATGTGCAGAATGTAAATGTTTTAGCCCAAACTGAAAGCACAAAGTACACTCTCTTCCTAGGTAAAAGGCCCAAACACGGTTTCACACCAACTGACAGTGCTAGTAATTAATGTGAAGGATCCCTGGGGTCTTTTAACCTCCTTTCTTAGCTTTTGATGGCTGAGACAGCCACAACCTGTGTGCCATTTAACTATCCATAAAACTGGGCGGGGGGAGCATTTAAACACAACATTGGGCTTTCTTTAAACTCTTTAATGAGCTCTAGATAAAGCAGAGAGGCTTTTTTACTGAGGATTTAAAAAAAAACAAAAACACTTTTCCCCCTCAGTTGTTCTCTCTAGGGCAGAGCATTTCTGTCTCCTCATAGACAGATGAAATCTAGGAGCAGCTTCCACAAAAACCAGGAGCACCAATTGTGTCAAAGGGGATTTTATGGTAATGATACGCTGTAGGAGGGTTTTACCCCTTGGTGCAGTTTGCCGTGTTTGTATTCACATGTAAAACTGTGACAAGATTTTTTTCCTTTGGTTTTTTCGTTTGTTTGTTTGTCTGCTGCAGATTTGCCAGCTACTCCAGGGTAGTTCAGAATTATTAGCTCATTCAAATAATGCAGCTTTATGACACTTTCCTTAAATCAACTAATCCCTAAGAGAGGTAGCAATAACTATTGTTGGACCTACAGTTGGGAGCTAAATTTTGCCACCAAACTGTGATATTGGAGAAATCAGTCAACCTTCTCAAACCCAGACCTCTGCGTGCTACTTTGAAAAGGAAGCATCCCCCCGGCAAAGCACTTTAATATCCTCTAACAATGGAGCTTGTTGGGAAGGACAATAAAGAACACAGGAGAATTTGCTTTTAGTTTGATTTCTAGTTCCAGGATTTCATGTTACCAGTATAGGTGTGGCTCCTTGTTAAACTTTTTCAATACATTGTATAGGATGTTAGGAAACAACCTCTTCAAAATATACGCATTACAGAGCTACTGCAGATGCAAGATGATACACTCAAAAGCTCGAAAGAAGCCTGCCTGTATCAGAAGTCTTCCAGACAGGCTCCTGACAAGGCAGCCAGCAGCTGAACCCCGCTCTGCTCTGTGTCCACCTCCAGAGCCACAAAGCAGGACGAGTTCCTGCTTAGAACTGCCGTTTTAGCTTAAATTGCCAAAGAAAGTGGGTTGCACATGTACACCAGGCTGATCTGAAAGAGTATAATGAGAAGTGCCTATAAAGGGCAGGAAAGGATAGCCTGAAGCAAATAGCCAAGAATGGTGGTGACATTGCCACAGCTGAGTCTGCTCAAGCTCATTCAGCAGAGGTCTGGATTTAATCTGTCCCCTTGAGCATCTTCGCATGCATGACCACAAGGCCTCCTCATCTCAGATTCTCATTGCCAGTGAGAACTGGTGAACTGGTTCAGATGAAGCAAGAGCTACACCAGAACAATATGCACTTTCACTTCACTTCTCTCCGTGTTTTGTCAAGTGCCTGAAATTCTTGATTTCAGGTTGGAACCAAAAGCAGAGCACAAAAACCTTTTTAAAATGTAGCAATCTTTGGCTGATAATGAGAACCGTGAAGCACCTATGCTCTGAGATCTATTCCTTTTCCTTACCTAATGCTCCGATTTACCAAAACTGCTTTACAGAATGTTTTGACACAGCCTTACCCTGGAGAAGATCAGAATTTAAGATCTGACATCTGAAACTGATTAAAGATATTACAAACAGCAAGTGAATAGATTGATTTTCCCATTTTGTGGTTTAGAAAAAGAAAAATCAGAGGAAAAAAATTATCTGAAACAAAATCACAGAATCATTGGAGTTGGGAGGGATTGCTTGAGATATAGTCCAACCCCCCCACCAAAGCAGATTTACCTAGAGCACATTACACAGGATTCCATCCAGAAGTTCTTCTGGCTCTTTGTCAGAATTTATATTAAATAAATAAATAAAGTCAGCTACCTCTTTCAACCCACAGTGAAGTATTTTGAAACATTGTGAAAAAAACCCGTCTATAAAACAAAATACTTTCATATGTCAAAATGTTTTCCTACTTGTAAATTTTGGCTGAAATAATTCCACAAATTTACTCAAAGTTTAATTTTTCAGTCTCTTCATTTCCCAATGAGGTCATTTTACTTGAAAAACTTTTATTAAGTTCTGTATCAGAATATTCCTCTTAATAGTAGCGAAATTACTCCTATGCACTGACACTGTTAAACCATTTGTCATTTATTTACTGTGATCTACGCTTTCCAAAGCCCCAACGTGAACCCAGTCACCACAAACTGGTTGGACCGATGGAGCAATTCTATTTGATTCCTTTCAGAGAGGACTGAACTGTCATCAGGTGTTAACCAACTTACAGAGACATAAGGGTTTGAACTGATAGCTGCTCCTTTGGACAGTTTCATATCATGTGTGTGATGTGGGAATTTAGTTCAGGAGACCAGACTGAATTTATTCTGAAGAAAAAATCTCCAAAGAACATGTAGTGTAGATGCAGAAGCTTCAGCAGCATCTTCTTTAGTCAACTAATCTGTCCCTATTGCATTGACTTATTTGCTGATGTAACCGTAGCCTAGGACATCTTATGGTGAACATCAGAAAATACTAGCAAATCACAAACAGTTCCTGAAATTAAAAGCAGTAAAAAGAGCAATTTGCAAGATAAATTGAAAGAAAACAGGAAGGACACAGCAGTAAGCTTATGAAATTATTGAACTTACATTTCTTCACAATGGTTTCTTGGTCAGGGCAGAAATTAATATCTCTTTTGTTAGTACAAACACAGAGACATCCCAGTCACTTTTAGCTGATCGTAGGTAATCTTTTCATAGAAAGACACCCTGCAGCAAGGTAATTTCAACAAGAGTTTTATGAGTGCAGAGGGTACAAAACCAAATTCTGTATCTGAGAGACATTTTGCCAGCACTCTAATGGTATTATTAAAAGTATTATTAAAAGCATTATTTTTCTATACATGTTATTTTAAAAGTTAACATAGTAACTATGAATTCAGCTTAGTATTTTTAATACCACTTCACATAGTAGTGTCTTGGCCTGGAAAACACTATGATATCATGTGTAAACTATTAATTACAAATCCACTAATTGAAAACTTACCAAAACTCTAATAATGTCAACTTTCTGTAAGCAAAAGGAAAATAAAGATGAAAAGTCATCATTCAGCTCCAAGACAAAACATTACTATCACAGTCAAGTCTACCACAGAAGGAAGATCATGTTTTTAAGACATTAGAGAAGTTCGCAGGTGTCTGCAAAATTATCGGCAGAGGTTATAAATCTGAGATCAAATGGGTGAGAGGTCGTAAACAGCTACATCCAGAATTTTCTGTCTAGATATAATGAGACACACCATGGTGGATCTTGCTGTAACACGGTCCTGATGTTCACAGGTGATGCACTGGGAACCCTGTGCATCAGCAGGGAACAGAGAGAGCGCAGCAATCAGGCTGTAGGGAAGACAATCTTTGACAGTTCAGCTATCCAAGGAGTTTGATTATGTCTCATCATGAAAATCCTGAAAACCTTATGCTACTAAATTAATTCCTAAACATCAGTTTCTACAACATGTAAAAAACTGATCGGAAGAGAAGTTGCCACTTGAAGATATTTTTCTCTGTAGCTTTTCCAGTTAGTGGTACTGTGGAACAAAGGGATGGAAGCGATGTAGAAGCTGAAACTCTGCTGCAGTTCTTTTATTTCTATAGCTCTTGTCCATCTTTGGTAAGTGTAGCAGCCAAAGATTTCAGTTGAACATCTGTTATACCAGAAATTTGCTGGTTTGCTTTCTCAGAGCTAAACCAGTAGTTTCACTCTCACAGACAGTGTGTATGCACAGATGCATCAGTATAAAACAAGCTAATTCTAGCTGTTCTTGGAGACTTAGTGAGCAAAAGATATCTTCTTCAGTATTAACCCCACTGTTACCATTACATGCTTTTCTTCTACACATGACTGGATTTGAACTGACAATTACTTTCTCATTTTTCTTTTTACCGTACTACAAGAAAGAAATACAGAGAAAATATTTTAAAATAAGTTAGAATTTAACAGGTTTTCTTATTAAAAAATAATCATTTTTTTCTTTGAAAGCTTAAAAGGGCTGCCCTATAGTTAGATAAAAAGCTGCCTAAATTATAAACATACCTCTTCAGGCAGGATAGGCGAAGCACCTAATCCTTCAGAGTGACCCAACTCCTTGCAAAGAGAACAGCACAAGGCCTAGGTAAGACTTAAGTACTATTTTAAGAAATTCCATTTTGAACAAGCCTGGACAGATCTGGTACACTGAGGTAAGCTTCCCCAGAGCCTTACAGTTTCAGATACAAACACTCAAGCATTCTAACAGACATTCTGGGGCACTGAAGAAGACAACACCTAGAAGCATTGAAGGAAGCAAAAATCTTTCTGACTCAGGATTTGATCCAACACTGAGTTTGAAGTCCAGCTTTGCCGAACAGATGCCATTAATTCACCCATTAGCAAGATACCAGCCTTCCAGAAGATTCTATGTATATAAAAGTTAAACTGAACGTTTCTTTCCGTTGGGAGCAGATAGGTCTGCACTGTGAGTGGAATTTGATAATGGGAAGCCCGTTGGTTTACTAATTTTCTCTAACTGTTAAAACTGTAGCTTAACACAGGGTGATCACATCATTTGTATACAGGTTTTTGTAGTTACTTTCTGGCATTTCAAATAGAAGCCGGGCTTTTCTCATGTCATGCCTTACATAACATTAAAATGCAACTATATAAGCCCAACAAACCAAGGCTA
>VWZK01019971.1:13118-30484 GCA_013396935.1 Baryphthengus martii
GGAGCGTGCCCGGCCCGGGCCGCCCTCCGCACGGCGGGAGTTACCCCGCGGAAGCACCGACCGCCGCCCTCCGCTGTTTTCCCCTACCGGGCTGCTGTGAAGCGGGTGCGCCTGGCAGCGTCCCTTCACGCAGTGCTTCCCCACCGGCAGGGTCCGTGGAAGCGTATCCTCGATTGCTGGCAGCGGTTCTTGCCCTTGGTGGTAGGGGGTTTTTAACTCTGCTGTTTCACCTTCCGCCTGGCACAGCCGTCTTTTCGCTGATTTCATCCCTACGGAAAACACCTGGCCTCAGAGAGGCTGGAGCGTGGGGTCAGCGGGTCCTGGTGTTCCTGGAATGGAGCAGGGGCTGTGCCACCCTCGTTCCATCCCTGCATCTTGCAAATGACACCAAGGATGGGGAATCCCAAAAGAGAATAAACACTGCTGCAGAGCCAGATTCTTCCCAGAAGATACGAGTAGAGCCAAGGGTGCCATAGCAGGGTTTTAAAACCAGCTGGGTTTTGGCACACACGTTGCTCCCACACAAATTCAAACTGGTACCACAGGGGAAAATGAGCCAGACTTCCATCATCTCATGCAGGCTCCCAACACCCTGCCTTGTCTCTGCACGAGGAAGGGATACTTTGCCAGAGCGTCACGGACGTGAAACACAGAGAGCAACAGCTCACAATCGGTGTGCTCGGAAAAAACCTGCCCGTGGAGTGATTTTAAATACCCAGTGCGCCGATATAAACAAGTCCCTTCAGGATTAGAGGAACTAGGGATACCTGCCCGCCTGCACCTTTGCATCTCGCCTTCTCTCGATTGATGACAGTTAAGGTGAGATACGGGTGAGATCGACGAAGGTATGAGCAAGTTCTGCCCTGGCTCGCCTGCGTTCTCACGCTGGAGCCAGCCACCGGCCTGTCCTTGCTTAGCCTCTCTAAGGATTTTATCTCACCCATAATCTACACCCTACACTACTCTGCTTGCCAGCTCTGCACTGGGTTCTGCTCACTAGATACACCCCTGCTGCCATCCTGCCGGCAGCTCCTATGGAAGAGAACTGCCTTCTGCAGCCAATGCGGATGGGTTTCTTCCAGCACCTCTCAAGTAGTCCTGGAGCCCAGGACTAACTTTTAATAATGTTTCTGAGAAGCACACAGTTCTGTTGAGTCCCAGCTGGTGCCAGAAGTCATGGTTTAAATAACACACAATAAATATTAGAATAACCTGAGCTATGGAGAACTCCTCAGACATCAGTTTCTAACGATGATCTAATACATTTCTTGGACTCACTAGTCCTTCTCATTACTCTTCTGCATTTTTTTCCTCCTGCTATTTTTCTTCCCTCCCAAAAAAATGTTTTGGTTTTCTTTTTTCTTTTTTTTTTTTTTCCTGCTTGAGTCTCTGAAATATGCAGCCATGGCAACAAGCTGGAGAAGCGAATTCCCCGGGTCCACCCGCGTGTCCTTGGGGTCTGGCGAGGAGCGAAGGGGTGAATTCCAGCCATTCCCTCTTGCTGGGAACAGTGTTTAGTAAACACACGTGAGCACACACATGCTAACCCCTGCTCAGCTCGGTAAAGGTTTTTCTGCAACCTTAGCATGTCTCCTCCTGTCCCCCCGGGACCAAGCGGCACCCTTCTCCCTAGCACAGTTCTGGTCTGGCATTTTTTGGGAGCAGCATCGGGGAGGAATGCAAGTCCTTGGCGTCATGACAGGAGCTGACATTCCCGGCCCCTGACTGAAGAATGTGGACACAGTGTCCGCTCCAAACTCCGGCGCTGGAGTTCATTCACCCTGCGCCCTGGGCGAGGGGGATGCCGGACCCGAGCAAGGCTCAGCCCTCCGTGGCAGGGCTGCTGTAACCTGGGGGATGTTGCACTCCCCCCATCACCTCCAGGGACTCAAAGGATCTCCCCATGTGGGCCTTCTTGCTCGGACATCTGGGGAATCATTTGTTTTGGTGGCTCCGTGGCCTCTGCCCCTCAATCTTCAGATACGTCAGCCTTTTCTTGGAAATGTTGGGAGAGTATGAAGTGCACTGCATGCTGCTGTGTGAGTTGGTTTGAACGCCACAGCAGCTCTAAATCTGGAGAAGGCAAACCCATCCTTGGTGGGACAGTGGCAGGGATGCTGTGCCTGCCAGCAAAGCAGGGACCACCATTTGGGAACTGATCGCTCCACTTTGATGGGTGTTACTTAAAGACCTGAAAAAGTGCAGGCTGAAGGCCCTGTGAGGTTTCTATTAAGCAAAGCTGACCTGTTTTTGTGTCTGTATTATGACAGAAACCAGAATTGAATGTAAATTCAGGCCCTAAAGCCATTGCCAGCTTTCAGTTCATCTTTCCAAGGCAAACACGGGTGTTATAATTCCTCTGCCCCTCTGACACACCCAGGTGAAGGCTGGCAGGCTCTATTTATACACTTTATAATGTTACACACCGCTTGGATTACCGCATGGCATCCAGTTTGTTTGGAGCAGGGTCTCATGAACCAGAATAGTTTTGCATTAATACAGTTCTCACCAGTTCATAGGTTTCAAATTGGATACGACAGAGTTATTCACCATTTAGACTGGATTGTATGGAGCTTTGGGGCTTAAAATAGCAAAACTTCAGCAATAACAATGATACAACATGGTTCAGGCAGTAAGATCCCCACTGATTCACCACCCTGTCATGTCAGCGTTACGACACCAGGGAAATGCTGCTCATTCCACAGGTTTTCAAGGGTGATGAAGCCCCGAGATTGCAGACAAGCTGAAAAATTCAGGGAGTTTTGAAAGAATTTGTGGAATTCTTATTTTTGAACACCACCAAAATACGAGAGGAGGGTTATCCCCAGCCCCTGGGAAATGGTGATTCAAGAAGAGGATAAAATGGAGCAAGGTATCAGAAAATCCATCTTGGTTCTGCTCCCTGGGAAGAAGAACCAACCCACAGTGCCAGGGATAGAGCTCAGCAGCAAATACCCCTTGCAGGACTGCAGGCTGACCTGGTCTTCCTGGGAGGCTCCCATACCTCCCCTACCTGTCTCAACTTCTGGAAAGTCTCCAGGTGTTGCACAAAAGCGAAGTACCAACAGTTTGTTGCAGAACCTGAAGGAAGAGGTAGCGCTTGCCTCAGCACGTTGGAGCCAGCTAACACTTTCTAATCGTGCTCTTAAAGACAAGCTCAGAGAGCAGCCAGGATTATCCAGCAAATTCTTGTCTGTAACAGGGAAGTCTGACTGCTCCTGAGTCCTTGGTGTATCTGGGGGTAGCAGAATCAAGCCCATGTCTTTCGGTTGCCAAAGCCCACAGCTGAAACACAGGAGCGGTTGACCCATGTCTCTGGCCACCTAGGACAGGAGGAGAGCAGGGCTCAGCTTCAGAGGCCTATTGTCCCAAAATGGCATCGTCAAGGGAAAGAAAAGCCCAGACAGCAGACCTACCACAAAGGCCCGACCCACCACAAATGCCATCTACCCTCATTCTTCCAGCAAAGGAAGAGACT
Source organism: Baryphthengus martii (assembly GCA_013396935.1). Taxonomy (NCBI): domain Eukaryota; kingdom Metazoa; phylum Chordata; class Aves; order Coraciiformes; family Momotidae; genus Baryphthengus; species Baryphthengus martii. Next base: position 16,597 of record VWZK01019971.1, read on the forward strand.
GAGCTTGTTTTGGACCTACAGTGGGTACAGTCTGCCCCAAATGGAGGTGCTTCCGAATGCTCTGCCCGTGCTGACTTTCAAGGATTAAGCCTCATGTTTGTTTTATGGTAGTAGAGCTCACGCTGGCACGCTGCTGCTTTGTCATCCCGGGATTGTGTTCCCTGGCATGTGAGTGAGGTCTGACAGTCGGGGAGATGCACAGCTGTGCTTTGGTTGTGCAATGTAAGAGACTGTGCGTGGAGGCAGCAAGAGGGATCGAGAACACAATAGGAGGCTGTGCGCTCATCATTCCATTTGTAAGTGTTTATGCCGTGGTCATGCCAAGGATCCCTCGTGCTGGAGTCAGGACAGGTTGCGGAGCTGGAGATGCTCCAGATTCAGAGTAATTTTCAGTACTCTCCTGACTGCCAGGACATCAGCCTCCAAAGAACTGTGGGAGTGGAGATGGACCGTGGAATGGAGATGGTGTTTTGGCCATGGGAGTGGAGATGGTTTTTTGGTGAAGCATGAAGAGCATATGGTTTGGAAGGGTTGAAGCTGGTTCTCCTGCCTTGAAGCAAACAGAAACCAAGGAGGGTGATATGGTGTCTTACTTGCTTTACAACAGAGCGATGCCTTCTGCAACCTCAGCCTCCTGAGCAAGCCCTTCTGCTGCCCATGGTGCCGTAATCCCAAGGATGATGTTCATTCCTCCTCACTCTTGTTCCTCTGCAGCACAAATGCCCTCAAAGCCACCAGCTGCCTCCCTGAGCTCAGCTGCAGCCATGGCAGGGCAGGGACTCACTGCCAGCTTGGAGCTTGCCTGGCAGCACCGCCAGCAAATGCCTGGCGTAAGAGGACAGCAGGGATTCCTCCCTGCACGCAGCAATAAACAAGAAAGCAAAGTGCAAAAAAAACCCCACCACCTGGGGGTTGCAGTCTGGTCTTCCTGACCCGTTGATGAGCCCTGCGTGGGGTGGCTGGGTGCTGGGCGATGCTGCCCCGTGATTCTTCCTGAGCCAGGTCAGCTCCGCTTGCTCCTCAGCCTTGGAGCCAGCCAAACATTGGGAAAAATAAGCATTGCTGCTGGTTAAACAGGCATGCCATAAAGCCAAGCAAGATGGAGAGAAAAATTAATGGAAGAGGCACAAGAAAATGAGCAAGATGAAAATATTGGAGCTCTTGGGCAGAAGTGAGCTGTGTTTGGTCCCCAGAGAAGGAGCCTCCCAGGTGCTGGAGACACACATTTAACTCTGCAGGGAACACAACCTGAAATAGCCACCTTGGGGCAATGTCTCTGTGGTGACTCTATTCCAAGATGGAGCTACTCCTGGCCTGGTGCACAGGGCAGCAGCTCAGGATTAGCCCCAACTGGAGGACACAACCCTGATGTACTTCCCTGCACGGAGGCAACCTCGCTCGCACCACGAGCATCTTCCCTGCCTGTTTTCAGTCAATGTTCATCAGGGAGGGCCAGGGAGAGGGAGCTGCCTGCCAGTTTTCCGGCTGATTTAATTTTCTTAGAATTTCCTCTGTTGGTTTTGTTTCTCTTTCTTTCCTTTTTTTTTTTTCAATTTAATTCCAATTTTCTTTTTTTTTTTTGACAGCTGGAAAAAATAATATGTTTTGGTTGCTGTGGAAACATGCTTCTAAACTTTTGATGGCTCCAAGACATGCCAGGAGTTCCAGGACGGCCAGTCACAGGGGTGGACGCTTGCCCTTGCTTCCCAAAAACAGCAGATGCTGCTGTCCCGTGGATCCAGGCACACATGGCACTGACCTACCCGCTGTACTGACCCCTGTTTACTCTGCAGATACGGTGTTGCTTACAAATTGCTGGGGCATGCCTTGGGATTGCAAGGCTGGGCTTTGCCGACGTCGTGTTAATTCAGGCTGAACCCAAAGCAAGAGGAGAAGGAAAAAAAAAAAAAAAGAGGATCACACTTTAAGGCTGTAAAAATGCATGTGGGAATATTTTCCAGCCTGTGTCATTTTCCATCAAGGCCAAAATTCACATTCTGCTTCTCGCCGTTTGTGTTTTCCTCCTTGAAAGTCTTGTCTTTTTTTTTTTTTTTTTTTGATTTAAGGCTCTGTAACATCTTTGTCATAAAAAGTATGCCGGGCAGGCAGCGGGGACAGCCGGGCTCCCCGGGGAGCGGGCACAGGGAATAGGTTCACCCCCAGCACCAGCTCTGGGGACTAGGCACCTCCCCTGTCCTGGCTCTGATGGTGGCTGTGGCATCTCATCTTCTTTCCAGCGTAGGGGCATTCAAAAACCTGGGGAGAAAAGCACCACAGGGGATCTAAGTGTGACGTTTGGCTTGGTAGCGTCAGCTTGAGATGAAACACTCTCTGATTTCCTCGGCTGAAGAATTAGCAAATTCAAGGGAAGTGATTCCCCCTCCCACACCCAGTGAAAAATTTCAAGAAAACCTTGTACGCGTAAAATTTAGGTCATCGGGAGTTAAAACTTTCCTTCAGCCTGAACAACTCAGTTGTTTTCCCCAGATTTTACTTCTGTGGTTTTCCTAAGTATGAGAGCAGGGAGAATTAGGCACCTTCTCTTCAATTAACCAATACTAATTTTTTAGAAGAGTTTTAGCTCTAAAGTGGAGAGGGAAGCAAAATTACAATGAACTGTTCCCCCCCACACCCCAAGTAGGCAAGAAGGCCAAATGTCCAGTTTTTCCTGGAAGGGAGAAGACAGCTTTTTGTATTAAAAAAACCACAAACAAACAAAAAACAAACCCGAAAGAAGCCAAGCCGCTTCTGGATGGGAAAATGTTTCACTTGAAATTTCGCGAGCAGTGTTACTGTGCGTGGTGACTCAGTGTTAGTGGTAAGACCTGGGGAATGAAGCTCAGTGGTTTTTAAAGACTTTCTCTGCCCTTAGTGATGGCTCTGACTTCCTCCATCCCCTGCAGCTGGGTCTCATTTGCCTGTCCAGCCAAGGGAATGCCATGAGCTGCATCCCTCTTCCAAGCCCCTTTTGCTTCTAAATGACTTTCTAATGACCACGATTTTTTTTTCTCCGTACAGTGAATTAATCCTGGCTTGCCTCAGCACTTCGCTGGGCCCTGTGGCAGGACGACCCTGCAGCCCTGGGGACCTGTCCTTTGCTCCAGGCTGGATCCAGCCCTGTGTGCTCGTGCTGGTCCCACTGGGATCGTGTCCTGGGCTCTGCCATGAACCTCTAAAACTTGCCTGCTGCAGCAAAACCCAACAAGCAACCAAAAAACCCCACATCTCCTTTTCTTTCCAGTTTCTGCTTGCATATTTTCAGTGGCACGTTTGAAAATTAAAAACTTCTGAAAACAACCCCTGCCTGGTAGGAAGTCAGGCTTCTAAAATGTCATGGTGAAACACTCAGGGTTGTTTTTTTTGGTCAAAATAAATGGAGAAATAAAAAGGCATCTTGGGCCGTTGACAACTCAAACACTGGCGACGGTGACGTGAATGATGTTTAGCTAAAATCAAATTGTTTCGCTCCAAAATGTTTCCTCCGCCTCTCCCCTTTGCTCACGCTGAACCACAGATCCCAGGTGATGTGTGTGACATCAGGGATGCTTACTGCTGCCCTTTATAACAAAACTTGCCTATAGCTGCCAGGGAACACAGAGATACATAAATAATTTAATTTACACACACAAGTGGTACAATGGACATCGTGAGCAGCAAGAGTTGGCACCACCTGAGCTCTGGGAGAGGGCAGGCACCTGGGAGATATCCCCAAGCCCCAGATGATTTTGGAGCCCCCCCAAACTAAGATGGGAAGACGACCTGGGGTTTCCAGAGATCCCTGCCAACCTCAGCGATAGTGGGATTTCCTGTGACCCAGCTTTGCTGAGCAGAGAGCCCTTTGCTCCTGGTCTCTTGCCTGATTATGCTGCTCTTGTGTTCCCGGGAAGGGTTTGGTCCCGGAGGTGAGGCCTTGCACTCAGAACTCTAGACATTGAATTAGCCTGTCCCGCTCGCCATTGCCTTCTCATTACTCCAACGGGGCTGTTGGTTCCCAAGCCTTTCATCTGACACTCACCTCGACACAGCCCTGTGGATGGTCCTCCGCTGCAGAGCTGGTGTCTGGATCCCACCCGTCCTGGGGACCCACCGTCCCCCAGCTTCTACCCTCGTGCCTCCCCAGCATGGACAGACGCCTCCTACAAAAGCCCACTGCTGGTTTTCCCCCAGACATGCTGCAGAAGGATGAATTTACTGATCATTGCCACCACCGTTCGAACAGAGCCTTGGCTGAGCAGAGATCCAGCTGTGCCATCACGTATCCGCATTAAATGGCTAATGGGCGAGAGGCGTGAGGTGGATCCTGCCCGTCCTCTGCGTCCCGACTGCCGCTGACCTCCTCTTCTCCACCTCCCCGCCACCATCCATCTGGCCTCATCATTGCTTCTCGCTGCCGGAGCATCTGAAACATCCCAAAAATTTTACCGAGGTGAGACAACCCGGGGCTGACAGCGGAGGCCGCCCCACCAGGCATTTCCTCCTTCGGCAGGCAGGGATGCACCCGACCGTGGGGTTGTTCCCTGCTCTGCCCCGTCGCCCCACCCTGCCGGCCCTGCCTTCAGCAGCTGGCCCTGTGCACAGGCAGGGCTCTGTGACCCACATACCGGCGCTTAGGCGGCGTGGCCCTGACTCATTTTCCATGTGATGTACCTGGGGAGGGAAAGAAACCCCCCCAAAATACCATCCCGTGCTCATCAGCAAACCCTGGAGGTTGAGATAGAGGAGCTGGTGGGGATGGGGGAGCCCTGACCCATCCTGTGCCTCTTGCCACAGGCTCTGACCTCCTGGAGACCTGTGAGAGCTGAAGCCCGGGTTGGAGAAGTGCTTTCGGCCACAGCCATCCTCTGCCTGGTCCCTGCCCACCAAAGACCCTGGTACCAGGTCCAGGGAGGGTCTTTTGGGGCTCACATCTAAGAGCAAAGGCCTCTAGAGCTGCCCTGTGGGAGGATGAGGAAGAAGGAAAGGGGACGGAGTCCCCTGCCAGGGCACCTGGAAGGCCAGCTGGGAAATAACCTGCTGCCTGCAAAGGCTGAGTGGTCGAGCTGCTCTCGTGCTCCCCTCAGCTCCCAGCTGCCTGCATTGTCCGTGGACACGCATCTTCCAAGCCCTGGTGACACAAAGCGAGGAGCACAGGCAGCATCCCACATCCCTGCCCCAGCTGCCTGCGCAAACTGGAGCATCCCCAGCCGCCTTGAGCATCTCCAGCCACCTCAGCCAGAGGATTCCAATGAGCCAAATGCAGCCCAGGCCTGCTCTGCCACCAGGCTTGGCCTCAGCCACAGGGAGCAGCAAGAGCAGCAGCTGGAATATGGCTGGGGAGTGTGAGCGGAGAGAGCCAGTGAGCTCGTCCGCCTGGTTTTTCAAGGTCACAGAGGTGGTGGGAAGGAAAGAAAAGAGAGCGAGGAAAAAAAAAGTTGACTCAGAAACCGCAGGGAATTTTTTGCCTTTTTAGAATACTGGGAAGAGAAAAAATAGCCACAGTTATTCAAAGCATCCAGGATAATAACAGCCTGTTTACTGTTTGCATGCAAGGATGGCAGGCAGGCAGCACAGCGCAGGGAAGAGGAATGAGGAATTTGCCGCGCTCGCCCCGTGGCCCGACCGCTTCTGCTTAGCCCAGCAAAGCGCTGGGTGGCTCTCCCGTCCTGCCAGCACCGGCTGCGAGGGCAGGAGCCGGGTGTCCCTTCCACAACACCTCCCATAGGCCTGGGAGAAAGGGCTTCAGGAGGAACCTGGGTGCTGGAGGAGGCTTGTACTGCTTCACAGCTGGAGCATCCTAGAGGGTGTCATGGCCAACCCTGTGCCCGCGGGGCCGTGTATCTCCTCTAAATAACAACACTCACCCACTCCGTGGGTCTCATATCTGCTCCAGCACCCTCTACCCACTTCTGCTCTGTAAGGAGGTGACGGATGTCTTGGGGGTGGCTCCGAACTGCAATGGGATTCAAATCCCTATGCCAGGACTTTGAGGGGTGAAGTGTTGGCCCTGCAGTAGAACAAAGCCAGAGGAGAGTCCCCCAACAAGTTCTGGGCACAAAGAAGAGCCCGTGGGCTTGGGGAACACCTGGGGAAGGCAGTAGGGTGAGGCAAGAAGGAAGGGCGAAAGGTTCAGCAGGACTGGCGAGGAGAGCTTCATTCCTGCCAGCCCAATGAGCAAGCTGGGACTTGAGGCAAGAGAAAGCACCGCAGTTTGCCCAACTGGTTTGCTGGGAAGCTGGCTGCAGGGCTGGCCCGCAGCATTGCCGAACTCCCCCCTCCAAAGAATCTGGATTATTTGGAAGGGGAGTGAAATTCCCTTGCTATGAAATCCTGGTGGGGACTTTTCAGCTTTTGAAAGAGCCTTTTTCCATCATAAGGAGGTTGTGATGAGCTTGTCTTTCTCCATCCAGCTCCAGAATTTGGCAAGTGGAAAAAGAGAGGAGATGCACAAGGAGAGGATGAGGAGGGACTAGGACCAACAAAGGACCTGCCAAGCTCTGAGAATGCTCCAAGGACCAAGCTCCAACCTCCAGGCTCCAAGAAGAAATGAGGAAAAGCAGGAACCAAAGCTGCAGAGATGCTGCTATGGTATGGCACCAGGGGAACGAGGTGCTCCTGGCTGGGAACGGGACTTTGCGGATGGCTATGAGGCCCCAACAAGATCCTCAGTCTTGTCCTGATCCACTGTGACCATGGGAGGGACCATACCTCCCTGAATAGCCCCTGGGACAGATGAGCCATCTCCCTTTCACTCAAGAGAGAGCTGCTGCCTCAGGACAGGGTGTCTCTCTTGAAGCCACCAGGGTGACAGTGGTGGCATTTGGAGCAGAGCCTACTGGCCCCTTTCCATCTCTCCAGGGCTGCAGATGCACAGCCCACAGAAAGTGTCACATCCAAGCAGCAGCCCAGCCAGCAGCTCAGCAGACATCTGCAGATCCTCCCTCTCAGGGGCACGGGAACCCAAGGACACAGGGATGTAAGGATGCAAGGAAAGACTGTGGATGCAGGGATGCAGGAACACAGGGATGCAGGAACACAGGGATGCAGGAATGCAGGGACACAGAGATCAAGGACTCAGGGAAGCAGGGGCGCAGGAATGCAAGAGTCAAGGACATAAGGATGCAGAGAGATCGCAGACACAGGGGAATGGGAGCAGGAAGCTTGGTTCCCGCACGATGTTTCAGTTGAAACAGCCAAAGAGTCACTGGCAAGTGTGCCACGGTGACAGGGTCGTGTCCTGGCCTGAGGAGGACCCACATGAGGTAAAGGACTGTGGGTTCAAGAGATGCTGATGGTGAAACCCAGTAAGATGGTGTGGAAAGGGTGGAGGGAAGCGCTTGAGAAGACAGAGCAATAGAGCAGGTGATCGGCCACCCCCACAGCAGCCTTCCTTTTGCCAAGGTACAGAGCTTCATCAGACTGTTGCTCTGGCTGAAAAGCAACCCTACCAAAACAAACGAATCCGGCCGGGCACTGCTGCTGCATCCTTGGGGGGATAACAGGAGGAGTCGTGACCTCCTGCCCTAACCTGCTGGGCTCGGGCATCCTCTCCCAACAGCCCGAGTCTCACATTCACTGGTGAGCTTTGGGTTTTTCTTTCCCTTCCCATTCTTTTCACAGCTCTTCTCTGCTGTCTCACTTGTACAGGGCTGCGCTCCCCTGTTTTCTGCCTCCCAGAGACCATGAAAGCCCTGGGAATGGGGCTTTGCAAGGGCACAGGGCAAGACGGAGGGACGGTCAAGCTGTAGGCAAAACAGGAGCCCATTCCCTGAATCTCTGGACCTGGAAAGCTGCCTGCAAACAGTCAGACCTGCTGCAAGGCCGCTCAGCATCCGGATTTGGGTAAATAAAGCGTGGGGTGTGCGAGCTGCGGTATGCCAGGAATGCTGCGAGCCTTCCCGGGCGGCTGCCGGCAGCTCTGGAGCAGCAGGAGCTGGGGGAGGCAGGGCAGGTACAGCCTCTGACTGGGAGTTGCTGGGATCTCTCTGGCATATTCCCAGCTGCAGCAGCTCCCCATGAACTTCCCACCCAGTCCTCCCCATTGCCGGCCTCGTTCTAGGGATGGGGGGAGAGAGGGGGGCAGAAGGACCCTCTTCAGATGTGCTCTGTGCATGGGGGGAGCTTGTTTCCCTGCTTACAAAACCCAGGAGAAGTCATAGGTGGAAGGAGGAGCCCAGCTCCAAGCTTCCTGGTGCACTAAGTCTCTCTAACCTGCTCTTGCAGAGATGGAGACATGCTCCACAGTCACGGAAGCCCCAAGTTTTCAGCCATGCTCTTTCCAGGTTCCTGGGTGGAAAGGAGAGAGCCAAGCTGGGGTTCAGCATCACAGTCTCACCAAGATTGGTGATCCTCAGCAGAGTCCTGAGACACCTTCCAGCGAGGAGCTGGCAGCAAAGCTGGTTTGCTAAGCCATTGTTCTCCATAATCAGAGCTAAAGTCTGTTGCAGAGACTTGCACAAGTTCTCTTGGTCCCCAGGGACAGCAGGATAAAAAAAAAAAATAGAAAAGAACTGCCAATAAATACCAAGCGATGCACTGAAGGGAAAGCCCCAGCCTGGCTGGTGATGGCTCCAGCACCCAAGGCAGCCAGAGCAGAGTCCCCAGGGATGCTTCCTGTGAAGCATTAATGCGACAGCTATTAAAAATAAAAGGCCATGACAGCAGCAAACAAAAAGCTCAGAGGACAAGGACTGGGGAGCAGCATATTGTGACTGTGGAAGTCCTAAGGCAGCCCTGGCTTCAACACCAGAAGACCTTCTGGTCTTCCAGAAGGAGCCAAGCAGAGCGGAAAGGGCTTAGAGGTGGCTGACAAAGCCAGAGGAGAGCTTGGAGACCAGGGTGAGCAGTGCTTGAACACGTGGCCATCAAAGAGTCCTCATGGTGGGGACTTACAAGGGCAGGAACAGGTCTTGCGAGGAAGAGGAGGATCCCATCAGGACAGAGTTACCGAGACACTACACACAGGAAGGAATCTCCATTGGCTTATCTAGGCAACTCCAGCCTTTTCCACCATCGAGGTGGGGAAATGGAATCTCAGGGGAGTTTCATAGAATCATAGAATTGTCAGGGTTGGATGGGACCTTGAAGATCATCTCGTTCCAACCCCCCTGCCATGGGCAGGGACACCTCCCACTAGGTCAGGTTGCCCAGAGCCCCATCCAACCTGGCCTTAAAAACTTCCAGGGATGGGGCTTCTACCACCTCCCACTCTCCCATGCAGCTGCTCCCCAAATCACTGCCCCGGGGAGCTGAGAAGGGCAGCGTTTCAGCCAGAGAGTCATCACTCCTAGACCCCTTCCCCCCAGCAGTGCTTCCGGCTCACCCCATTGCATGGGAAAAAAAGAGTACTCATAGGTCAATTTTTTTTTAAATTTTTTTTTTATTAAAATAGTTATACCAAGTGGAATGCTACAGCAATCTCGGTATAGGGCGGCATAATGAAACAGCCAGGTTTACATTTAAATACTTAAGATAACTTAAAACGCACAAAAAAAAAGAGAACTCATTGTCTTTGGCAGGAAAAAAAAAGTTCACAGCACGAAAAAAAAAATACTTAAAAAGAAATACCAATATTAATATAAAATATATTAACTTGTGGGAGTTTTTTTCTCTTTCATAAGTTTTTGTTTGTTTGTTTTCCACTTTGTAAACAATGCACAAGAACCGAACGCATTTTTTATGTGTCTAGGAGATAAAAATAAAAAATGCAGTTGTCCAGCAAATGCACACGTTTAAAGAAGAAAGGAAAAAAAAAAAATGTATATATATATATATACATGAAGGGCAAGGACGGGAAGCATCTGAGCTCAGAGGAGCAAGATGTCAGCGCTGGCTACAGGCAGAAACCAGCTGCCAGTAGCCGAGGGATGTGGTGGTGGGAAGAACCCAGACGAGGGGTGGTGCATCCCACCACCTCCATCAGCTGTCCTCACTTCACTCTGAACGTTTCACCTCTGGTCTCAAGAAGATTTCTCCTCCACGTTTCACTCCCTCTATTATCGTTTTCTCTTTTGCTTCACCAAACCCCTTGCCTGCCTGTGATAAAATCCCAGCGGCAGGATGTAGGCGACGGATGCGGATGACGGAGTTTTGGGGCTTCCAGCGCTCGGCTTGGCCGCGTGGATCTGGGTGGTCGAGGACCCACGGCGGTTCCCTCCCAGCTCTGCCCTCGTGCAGAGACATCGGCTTGTGGGGTACAGTTCAGGTGAACAGAGAGGGATTTTCCAGTTGGAGGCCAAGCACCTGGGTGGGTGAGGATGGCCGAGACCCAAAGGTGGAACGAGGATGGAGCTGGGATGGGGATGGAGCCGACAAGGAAGGACTGGAAACAAGTCCCCCATCTCAGGAAGAAAAAGAGGCTGAAATGATAAATACATTTGCTCCCGTCGTACCAAACCCAGGTGTATTTACAGAGAGGTTGTGAGGCCCTGCCACCACTCTAGGGTCCTTGGGCTCCAGTGTGCCCTGCACAGCCGGGGACCCATCTGGGTGCCGAGCTGGGATGGTGGCCTTCACGTGCACAGGGACCGCTGCCGAGACGGGTTGCGGGGACACCGCTGAGCTCCAGGCTCGGTCCTCATCCATCCTGGGCAGGTTGCAGGCAGGGCAGCTGTGCCTGTGTGGGAGGCAGGGAGGGTGGAGGAGCCAGCGTGGCAGCCCCTGAGCGGCCTTAAATCAGGATCTCCACCATGTCAGACAGGTCCAAGGCTCTGGCACCGGCCGAGCTCTCTGCAGAGAAAAATGGTGGGAGTTGGAGGAGAGGTGAAGAGCATCGGCACGGCACCCACCGCACCGAAAGGCCGGCAGCGAGCGTAATAGCAGTGCAGCCTTCCCTCAAGGCGTTCAAGAAAAAAGCTTTGCACCTTAAAAATAAAAAATTAACGACTGATTGCAGGGATTCGAACCCACCAGATTCAACTGGCACCTTTAAAATGCCTTAAAAATCACCAGTGCTTGTGCAAAGCGCGTCTCCTGAACGCCAAGCCTATGTGCCGGAGCATCCCCGGCTCTTCCCCACTGCCATCCCCGGGGGACTCACCCAGAAAACCGGCTGGGTGCTCGGTGCCCTCGCCCTGGCCGCTGCTCTCAGCCGCCCGGTCTGTCTGCGTGCTGCCATCCTTGCTGCTGTGCTTGGAGTGGGAGGGCAGGGGAAGGGCAGCAGGCACTGCTTCTCCTTCAGCAGTGGCTTTGCCTGCTGGAGGAGACACCATTAGGGATTGCCAGCTCCTCTGGTCGGTCCCTACAGCTCACCCCAGAGAAATCTCCCCTCCCCAAGCTCTCTACTTCCAAAACCACAGGAGAAATTGCAGGGAAACCCCTGCTACTGAGTGAAAGCAGGAGCAGGCAGGTGCCTCTAGTTACCTGTGCTGTCACGGGAGCCACCCTCGGCTAGCCGGTCACTTTGGCCAGCCCCTGGCCAGCTCGGGGCGGCGGAGGCGGCGAAGACGGAGGGCACAGACTTGGCCGGCCGCAGGGAGCCCTGGAGGGCTTTGCTGGGGTCCCTCCGTGAGCGCTGTTGCAGGACCTTGATGACAGCATCCTTCTCCAGGATTTGGGCATGAAGGGCTTTTAACCTGAAGAGGACGAGAAGCAGAAGGTGAGAGAGGAGTTGGAGCTGGAGAGGAGGACGACAGCACTGCCCAACGAGACCACGGCGGAGGCTCGCTGGGGAAAATGCCTCGAGCAAGGTGGGCCTACCTGTTCTCCATCTCCTGGTGCTTGTGGCTGGCCAGGAGGAGGTCCTCGTTGAAGCTGCTGTTGGGGGAGTGCTGCGGGGAATGGCTGATGAGGGTGGTGTCCCGCTGGGCGGCCGCAGTGGCCGCGGCGTCCATGGCAAACTGCCGCATGGTGCACTCCTCCAGGTACTTCTGCTCCCACTTGGTCATGTCAGCCTCCAGGGCCAGGATCTTCTCTTCCTTCTCCCTCAGCTGCTCAGAGAGCGTGTGGGCGCTCATCTCCGGCACGCCCCCGCCCACGGTGCCCACCTGCCTCTGCAGCAGCAAAAAAAAAAATCCCCAAGAGAAAGGATGAGGAGGTGCTGGGAGGTTGCAGCGCCCACCGTGGCTCACCGGCGCCCACCACCACATCTCACGAGCACCCACCTGCTGAGCCCGCAGCATCTCCAGCTCCTGCCCCAGGGGGGGGCGGAGCCGCAGCTCAAGCTGCTCCCGCTTCTCGCAGGCGGCCTGGAGCTGGCCCAGGGCCGCCTGCAGCCGCTCCACCTTCTCCACGTAAGCCCGCTTCTTCCGCAGCTCAGCCTCCGCCTTGGCCGCCCGCGCCTGGGCGCTGCCCAGCGCCTGCTCCAGCAGCTCTGCCCGCCGGCGCTGGTCCTCGTTGGCGCTGCGCAGCAGGGACACCTCTCGCTCCAGTTTCTCCTTCTCCTGCTGGTGCTCATAGCCTGCAAGAGAGCCCCCGGGTCTCAGCCAAGGAGGCTTTGCTGCCTTAAGGCTGCTCCACAACGTCCCACAGGAGCTCTCCACCTCCCAAAACCTGACTGTTCCATCCCTCTGCCAGCACACAAGGTAGATAGAGGCACGGGGCACCCCAGACCCTCGAGGAGATGGCCAAAAGCCTCCATTTGCTAGGTTACAGCCCAAAAAAGCAAAAGCTGCCTGGCCTGAATCCAGCAACCTTAGGGAAGGGGGATGCGATTCCTCCCATGCAACACCAACAACGTGTCTCTCTGCTAAAATAATGGATTTAGGTATATTTTCCCCTAAAAAAGCCCAGTCCTGTACAACTGCAAGGAGCAGGAGGGAGAGAAGGCCTGGGCTGGGGCAGGGCGGGAGTGCAGGCTCAGTGCTGGAAGAGCCGGCATGGCGGCAGGAATGTGGAGAATGCGGGTCACGCCGCCGGCCGGCCGGCCAGGATTAATGGCTCGAGTCCAGCGCCAAGAGCGGCTCCATCCTCTTCGAGCAAGGGCGAGAACTGCTGCCTGCCACCCACCTCCTCCTCCTCCTCCTCCAGCCAAAAGGGAGCCCCACCATCCCGCTCACGGATGCCACAGGCGGCCAGGCAAGGATGGGAATCCCCCAAGACTTACTCTGCGCCAGGAGTTTGGCCACGCTGCCCTGGTTGCTCTCCTGGCTTTCCTGGGTCTTGCTGGCCAGCTGCTTGTTCGCAGATTCCAACCGTTCTGGTCCAAAAGCAATGAAAAACAATTGAGATTTTTGGCAGGAGGAAGCGGGAGAAGCCTGGTTTCCCAGAGTAACACCTAGGGGGAAAAAACAGGGGACGGAGAGCGCCTGCGGGGATGGGGACACCCATCCTCACCTTTCAGGTCCCGGTTGAAGTCCTGAAGTCGTCGCATCTCACTGTCTCTCTTGTTCCTCATGGTTTTCTCCAAGGCTTCCCGCTTGGAAGATGCCTTGACGAGGTTTTCATAATCCTCCGAGATGCGCTGGATCTCACTCTCCAGCTGGGGCGGAGAAAGGGACAGGCCGAAGTCAGATATTTGTGGAATGAGGAAAGGAAAGGAAAGGGAGATGCTGGCCAAAGCTCACTCGGGTCGCTCAGCCCAGCCTAAGCTGCCAGAAGAGCTCAGCGCGCACACGGGACCCCCCCGGGCTGACCCCCAGCACACGTTTGGGGCAGGGGGGAACTAATTATTTTTGCTTTTCTTCTTGCAGAAGAGTTCCTCTGCCGGTTTTGGCTCTGCCGTAGCCCAGCCAGCGGGGAACAGCCGCGCCTTGTACGCAGCTGCACAAAGGGCTTTCTGTGGTGGCCAGGGATGGGGGGGTACAGGCAGAGGGCGGGTGTCACCAGAGAATGGGCTCCTTCTCCACTGTCCCGGCCACCACACCGCCAAAAAGCAGCTGCTTGGAGGGGAACGAGCCACCAGAGGGAGGGAGAGAAGGGATTAAAACGCTAAAGGGGGTGAATTTTCACAGCAGCTGTGGTTGAACATCCTCCC
>VWZK01019971.1:33449-46602 GCA_013396935.1 Baryphthengus martii
GAGGCAGGGACAGGAGTGGGGCCGGGGCCCGGAGCGCGTCGGCAGCGTGCGGGGAGCTCGCAGCTGCCGGGGCGGGGAGGGGGGGCGAGCTCTGCCCGCCAGCTGTCTGCGAGCATAAATCGTCCCGTTTGATCGCAGCTCGGAGAAACGGGCCATTGTCCGCGCCACCAACCCGGCCCCATCTGCTCTGCCCTCGCCTCCCCCCGGCTGCGAGCTGTCGGCTCGCCGCCCCTGCCGGCTCTTGCCCGCCAGGTGCGGAGCTTGGCACCTTTGGGTATCCCCTGCCTCTCTCCCGGCCTCGGTTTCCCTCTTCGGGCAGATGCCATTTGCTGCACAGCCGCGGGACTTCAGCGGGACTTGGCCAGTCAGTGCCCCTGGGGACAGGAGGGGCTGGAGGAAGCCATCAGAGACCAAATTCCGTTTCCCCCATTTCAACACCAGAAAGCCCCAGCTCATCTTTGGGGGCACACCGAGAAATCCCAACTCCAAAGGAGAGAAACGTAAACTCTGTCATGGCCCCGAGCGCTCAAGGCTGAGGGCGCGGAGCCCATAAGAGGAGCTGCCTGCAAAGGCCCAAGACGGCAGATGGCCGGAGAGGGAGGCGAGGGCGGCGGAGAGGCAGGTGCAGGAGAAAATTGCTAATTAGCTCCAGGACATTAAGCTCCCGTTCTTGGGAGAGGGAATTCAGCATCTTCTGAGCGGCACAGACCCAGGAGGCAGAGCTGGAGGGGGAGCACACGGTGGTCTCCAGCCTCATCTCCTTGTTTTGCTGCTTCTGTCCGTGTGAAATCCACTCCATCCCACACCCCGGTATCACCCCCAGGCCACTCCAAGTGCCCTGAAAGCCACGGGATGTGATAGCAGATGGGGAGCTGCAGGTGCAGCTCTCTCCCTCCATCGTTTTGTGGTGTGGTTTTTTCAAAAAAAATGGGGGGAAAAAAAATCCCCAACATGCAGCAGGTAACAGACTCAAAATCAGATGAGCATGCAGGAAAGGTGCATGGGGAGAAGGAGCTGCTGCTTGGAAGGAGCACCGTGTTACAGACCCAGAGATGGAAGGATGCAGCTCTGGCGTGGTCAGTCTGGATTTGGGCTTAACGAAGCCTGATGGCATCCCCACCCAGGCCGGTCCTGAGCCTGTACTTAGCACCTGGAAGCTCATCAAACAGTAACAGGGCTCAAAAAAACAAGTTTTTCAGCCTGGTTTTAACAGTGACAAGTGAAATCCACCCATCTGGAGTTTGGGAGGTGGGAATTGGCACCAATCCCATGCATGTCAGGGAGACTCTGAAATCCCAGTGAAGTTCTACCTCCCGGAAGGGAGGGCATAGCTCTTGTCCCTGTGTCCCCAAGCACATGCTGAGCTTGGAAACACAAGTTCAGGCCCAGCACCAGTCAGATGGATGGATGGATGAATGGATGGATGACCAAGCCTGGAAGCAGCACCTCTGTAGGGACCCAGCTGTGCCTCTGCCCGGCCCCAGGGGAATGGGACAACCCACCCTGAGCCTCCAGGGAGCCAGCCCAGCTTCCCCAGAAGCCAGGTAGCCTCTCCTGGTTCATCTGCCAGCCTTATCTATGCCTGCGTCATTCTGCTTCCCTTCCTATCTTAACACAGCTCTATTTTTGGCAGCAGGAAACCCCTCCTGGGACGATAACACCCCTTTGGAAAGTGATCTGAAGAGTTTCCTCCTTTTCTTTCTAACGCTGGAGGTCAGAAAAGCCTCAACCTTTTAGTTTTCCCCTGGAGGAGCTGAAATAGCAGCTGGCAGCCCCACGCCAGGCCAGACTTGTGGGCAGCAGACAGCAGTGGGGACGCTGTGGCGGGCTTTCCCGCACGGACCCTCTGCCCAGGTTGAAGCACGTGAGTGAAAAGTCCGTCTGGGGCCGTGCCGTGGGGCAGGGAGCCGCAGCTCCAGCTGGACCCACGGGAGCGGTGGGTGAGCACAGGTGCCGGCGTCCCAGGCTCCCTGGGTGACGCACGGCTCCGCAATGCAAAACTCTCCCACTGACCTCACTGCTGAGCCTTATCGGTGAGGCGTTGGAGCAAGACAAATGAGCCAAGAAAATACTTGCGGGATGAGATCACCGCGGACTGTCTTTGTGGCTCCCAAAACTGCCTCGGCCGTGCCAAGTGCAGCTAACCAGGGCGTTGCAGGCAGTTCAAGGCACCTGCGGTGGAGAGGAGGTTTGCACTCCTGCAGCGATGGTTACGATGGCGAGAGCATCCCCCAGCCACCGAGCCCCGCTGTTGGGCTGCAGGATGCTGAACTCCCCGAACCGCTCTGTGATGCTTTGCCCCATAAAGCTTCCTCCAGGTGCCTGTTTCTCTCCCACCCTCCCAATTCCAAGTGCAACCAAGAGGGAAGGAGAGCTGGAGTTCAAGGAACCGCACCAGTGCCTTTCCTGTACTGTTGTGCCAGGATCCATGTGGGTTGTTTGGTGTGGGGAGACCCCGAGCTGCCCCCGAGGGCAGGGAGCAAAGGGAGCACCCAGGCCTTTCCTTTCCACCCAGCATCCCAACTGGGTGCTCCAGTCCTGAAAACACCCCCGAAAGATGCCAGACCTCATCACAACTCCTCTGTCCTCTGATACCAGTTTCTCTCTGGCAGCTTGAAACGGGAGTCAGATCATTTTGGGGGTGTCCCAGTTCTGCCCCTCATGGGGATGCGTGGCCTGGGGTGCTCTGTGCGCCGGGGCAAACCCCATTCCTGTGGCTTTTCCCACAGACAGGGAACGCTCCTCAACATGGCTGGGGAGGGCATGGGTAGGAATGCGGTCCTCCTGGCTTTTGCCTGGTCCCCTCATTCCTTTAGTTGCTGCTTTGTAAGCTGATGACTGAGAGAGAAAGGATACCTTCCTGCCCAGGGGGAAAGCCAAGCAGCCTTGGTGGGGCCTCAGCTGGAGCAATGGGAGGACCAGAACTGGTCTTGTTGGAAAGAGGCTGATGGGGACATCCCCACTGGCAGCCATCCCCCGAGACACGGCTCCAGTGCTGCTCCTACCTGCCCTGTTGCTCTGGGAAAGAGCCAGTTGCCTCCACGTCTCTCCATGTCTGGCCCAGAGCTCTGAGACTCCCCCTTGTTTGAGGGGATGCTGGGTCTGACCCTAGGTGAGGGTTGAACAAGGTTGGAGTGCTCCTGCTCCTCCACCCCCTGCCTTGTCCTGGGTGGTCTCCTCTTCTCCTGGGCAGGGCAGGGAGGACAACCCAGGGGACATCTCTGCTCCCCAGGAAGGGTACTTTTGTTGCAGTTCTCCATCGATCAGACACTCAAGGAGGTGATGCCATAGCTACCTTCACAAAACCCCTTTTCAGGAATTTGAGGACGGGAAAAGCATGATTGAAAACCCTTGGGGTGCTGCTCATCCACAGGATAACACAGATTTGTGAGTGTGACCCAGTCAGGGATGCACTTCTGAGTCTGCACACTGGTATCTTCTGCAGTGCCTCAGCTTCACCTTCTCGGCTGTCCTCACTCCAGGGGGTGCTCCGGCAGCTGCTCTGCAGGACCAAAACCAATTCCCAAGCAGGGAGAACCACTTGGGAACTGGGCCTTTGGGAAGCTGTCAGCACAGGAGCCCTGCAAGGGGACAGCGAATCTGAATGCCCCTGTGCTCTCCAGCCCTGCTATCCAGGCAGCACGGGCCGAACCCTGACGGAAAGGGAAAGGTAGGAAATGTGAGGGACAATGCACAAACTTGTGACAAAGCCACGTGGCCAGCAGAAAGGGGCCGGGACCCTTCTCCTCCTCCTCTTCTCTGCATTTTCAACCCCCTGAGTCATTTCCATTCCTGGATGTTAAATTGTCCTTTTCTGCTTTCCTTTATTTCCCCGTTTCCTGACAGGGGCTCGTTGTTCCTGACCTGCCGGCACCACCAGTGGGACTCCGGGCTTTGGTTTCAGTCCGGCACCATCCGCCATGCACGGGGCAGTAAGAACAAAGGTGGAGCACAGGTTCCTGCTGCGGGGCCACCAAGATGCCGGCAGCCACCAGCCCCAGGGGACCCAGCTCGGCATTTCCATAGCAAAGCCTTTCGCTGTCCTTTGGCCCTGTTCTCACATTCGAGGCATTTTCGCTCCTTCTTGAGAAATGGGAAGCAGGGTGCGATTTCCTGCCCGCGGGAGGGCTGGCAAGGGACAAACACACCCCCCCCTCCATGGCTCTGGCATCGCTGGGGGATGAAAATAAGAGCACGCATCTGGATCCCTAAGAAAGCTTCACATCTTGCCGGCTGTGAGGACAACCTGCCATCTCCAGTGCACGGACAGGCTAAGTGAACTAAGAAGCGGGAAGGAGAGTGTTGGGCAGGGGTTCTTCTCCATGCTGGATCACAAAGGCAGCAGGAACTTGTTGCCTTCTTGTTGCTTCACCTGCCACCTGCCTGCCCTGGTAGAGACCTGATGGTCTGTCTAGAGGGTTTTCAGCTACCCTGCAGGAGGAATTTGAGTCCCACACAAGAAGTGTCCAGGATCCCAAATCCTACTCCATGCCACTCAGCTGTACTTGGAAATGCTCCCACCTGAAGGCATCACCCACAGGAGGAAAGCAGAGGGATACCAAGAGCAGGTACACTGGATGGCATCAGCCTGGGAGCAGCCCTTTGGTTCTGGGCGCCGTGTCGTGCCTTTGGGGTGTACTCCCTGGGGCAGCCATGGTGGGCACCAAGCTCCTGGTGTGAGTGTAGTGTTCTTGTCCTGCTAGAAAAGGGCTCCACCACGAAGCGGGACATGGAATTAGGCACTTCCCTGGCAGTGGATTGTCCCATGGCTCCCACAGGAGAAGAGGGAGTGTGTCCAAACCTGAGCACCGCAGCCTCCTGGAGCAGCTCCGGCTGGGTCCCTACCATCACGTGCACTTTGCTCAGAAGGAACAGGAGACAGGGATTTGGAGGGAGAACTTTGCTTTTCTCACTCTCTGGTGAGAGCAGAAGCACCAACGGCTCTTTAGACCCCCCCTCCAGGCGAACTGGTGCCTGCTGCAAGGAACATGTCCTGGTGCATCCACATGCATGGGCACCTCCTGGGTAGGATCTTGGAGCTGAATCTACAGCCTTGTTTGCTGTTTCATCAGCTCTTCTGCAGAAGTTGAGGGGCATTTTCATACAGCACTGGGAATAAGGGAGAAAGCAACCACCAAGCAACCTGCTTTCAACTTTTCATGCAAATACTGAATGGCAAAAGCAGACAGGAGAAAGATCAGGTTTTGTCCAAAGCCCTCAGCATGCTCCTCCTCCAACAAACTTTCTCAGGGCAGTCAGGCTGGTCTTTTTAGCTAGCAACATGTTTTTCACTGCCTGAGAAATAAACTTTGTTTTGCAGAACATGGAATATACAGTAGGAAAGATGGATGGATGGATGGATGGATGGATGGATGGATGGATGGATGGATGGATGGATGGATGGATGGATGGAAGAAAGGAAGGTGGTATCTTCCTTCTTCCTCCTTAAATGCCATAAAGATAATGATATCAGTACGCCAATTAAATGGCAAGATTCTTCAAAGTTCCAATGATGCCTCCATTTCTTGAGGGGCTGCTTGGCTGTCGTGAAAGAAGGAGATGGTACGAGCACTTCTCAGCAGAAACAAGTGTCAAGGTAGAGGCACTGGCCCGAGGTGCAGAGCAGGGCAGAGAGGGTGAGGGATGCCCCAGAGGTCAGTTATTGGCATGCATCATGCCATGCCCACCGAAGAGGGAAAGAGGGAGGTCAGCAGCATTTCTGTCACATTTCTGTCATCCTAAACAACCCCAGCTCCCTCAGCCGCTCCTCATAAGACTTATTCTCAAGACCCTTCACCAGTTTCGTTGCCCTGGACCCGCTCCAGCACCTCAGTGTCTCTCCTATGCTGCGGCGCCCCAAACTAAACACAATACTCCAGACGTGGCCTCACCAGTGCTGAGTACAGTGGGACAATCACTTCTCTAGTCCTGCTGGCCACACTATCCCTGATCCAGGCCAGGATGCTGTTGGCCTTCTTGGCCACCTGGACACACTGCTGGCTCATGTCCAGGTTGATCAACACCCCCGGGTTCCTTTCTGCTGTGCAGCTTTCCAGCCACTCCTCCCCAAGCCTGTAGCGCTGCCTGGGGCTGTAGTGGCCCAAGTGCAGGACTTGGCACTTGGCCTTTTCCAAATCCATAGGATTGGCCTCAGCCCGTTGATCCAGCCTGTCCAGGTCCCTCTGAAGAACCTTCCTACCCTCCCGCAGATCAACACTCCCGCCTCACTTGGAGTCGCCTGCAAATTTACCGAGGGTTCTCTCAATCTCCTCGTCTGCAGTTCCCCGGATCCTCCTTCCAGCCCTTCTTGTAGACGGGTGTCACATTTGCTAATTCCCCAGTCCCAGCTACTCTGTGTTAATAAATGAGATGTGGCTGGGAGGCCATGCAGCACAGGACAGACTAGATGTGTGTCACTCCTGGGATCGGTGCCAGCCACCTCTGAACAGCTGAGCAATGCCTGGGAGCTGTGGTGTGGTGAAAA
This sequence comes from Baryphthengus martii, assembly GCA_013396935.1. NCBI lineage: Eukaryota > Metazoa > Chordata > Aves > Coraciiformes > Momotidae > Baryphthengus > Baryphthengus martii. The sequence goes on from VWZK01019971.1 coordinate 39,934, forward strand.
CACAGGCAAACACTGTGCCAGACATGAAGGGAACACCTTCATGCCACTGAAGAACCCCTGGAATGGTGACAGTGAAGATGTCACTGCTAATACGGATTACTGGAGCCCTCGTCATTCAGATGCAGCTCCGGGCAAACCTCGTGTGGGCACAAAGTAGCTGCAAAATATCCCCTCTTCATGAGTTTTTGAGCTTTCCTGTTGAGCATGGTGATGGTCATGAGAGCGACTGGGGTGGCATCAGGACAGATGTGGAGAGGGGACAGTGAAGAGCATCTAGCTCCCTCCAGCCCAGGTGGAGGGTGGAGCAGCAGCAGCTTCCAATCCAACACTGCCTGAGAAAGATGCAAACCCACAGGCTCTATTGTCTCTGGTCTCATCTGTCAGGGGGACACAGACAGGGCTGGAGAGATGGGCTCCTGGAGGAGCTGTAACTAGCACACGTTTATTAGCCGGCAGAATAAACAGAGGCAGAGCCTGGGGAGCAGTTTGTCCAAGAGCAGGGAGATGCTGGAGGATCCTACCCAGCCTATCACAGCCGTGCCTGGCAGAAATGCTCTTTCTTTCCATGCTTCAGCTCCAGGGAGCAGCCAGCAGCCCCACTGGCTGCTCCATGCAGGGCTATGTGTCCCCAGAGCTCCTGTGCTGCTACCTGTCCCTCCTCCCACGGCTCAGCTGGGATGGACATACAGACCCTCCTTGGCTGCCTGCTCAGCTGTGACACTACACGTCCGTGCTCTGTTCCTGGACCTTCCTGTCCTGGCAGTGTCCCAACCCTGGCACGCAGCACAGATGTGGTTTCTCACAATGGAGAAAAGCAAAAGAAAAAACTGGAAGCTCTCCAGCATCTTCACTGGCCTCCCCTGCAGAAGGTCTTCTACCTTACAGCAAAGAGTTTGTGGCAGGCCCTGTGGTTGGCAGCCTGCAGCTCTCCTCTATGAGCCAGCTGGTTTGCCAAGATGAGCCTCCTCTGGGAACACGGAGACAGGTCCACATGCCTGCCCTGCACCACGCTGCGTCGGTTCAGGAATCTCACAGCCAGCTCTGGGTGAGGACGGTGCTGGCACACGAGCTCAGGTGTCGGAAGAGCAGTAGTTCCATCAGCCAGGGCAAATTAGAGCCCCTTTGGCCAGGATGCTGGAGCTATTTTTGTTGTTCTGGAGATAATCTGTTCTTCATAGCTAACTTGGCACCCCTGTATCACATAGAGCCTGTGACACAAGGAAACCCCAGAAGGGAACGTGGAGGTGAAGCCCAAGTGCACCAACAAGGCGGTTCTGGTCTTCTCAGCAGTCTTCCCTCTTACAACATTCTGGACCCTGTCGCCTGGAGAAACCCGCATGGTGCACGTGGTAAACCTCACCTTTCCTCAGCCCAAAGCGGGAAAATTAGGTTGGCCATGGAGCAAAGCCCTCAAAGTGGAGCCGTATGCTTGAGCTGGGCGCTCACTACAATAGAAAATGCCTCTGAAGTCCCAGCCCTCTCGAGCATTTCCTTCGCTCGCTGGAATTTCCGTTTAGTTCTTCCTCTCCCAGGCTCTTAGCAAAACCCAGCGTTGCCACATGTGGTTCCTCAGCAGGAGCTGGAGACGGGCCAGCTCTCTTGGTCCCCCTCTCAGGTCTCTCACCGAAGTGCCGGGCATTTGCAAGGAGTGAGCTCCCCGAGGGTGTCAGCTTGGGCTCGCCCCTTGATTAATGGCCAAAGGCGACTGCGCCAATCAAGGAAAGATTTACAAGGCAGGCAGGAAGCTCTTGTTTTTACAGGAGTGCCTCAAACACACGCACACAGTAGGAAAAGCAAACATTCCAGGCATACCAAGGGATCCATGGGATAAAAAATCCCCAAGCAGCCCAGATTAAGATACTTGGCAGCAGATGGAAACACTAAAACCTGGACTCAAGGATCTAATTGTTTTATTTAGCATAGAGCCCCGAGTCCTGAGTGGAACAACCTGAGCTGCATGGGAACAGCCACCCTGGGGGGGTGCAGTGAGAGAGCCAGCGGAGGTACAATAAAGGTCAGGGCCGGCCCCCACCCCTCTCCCATCTCCATATGGTCACCAGAGCCTTCTGGCAGAGTTTAACGTGAATTTTCCTCTGGAAATGCTCAGACTCACTCTTTAGCAAGCGGGGCAGGGGTCACTGAATGAATGCAGCGCTGAATAAGAGCGTGTTGGAGAAAAGAAAACCGCTGTCGTGGCTCCAATCGCCTGCAAGCAGCAGTCGTTGTGATGGGTCGATGCTCGTTACCTCCCTTCCTACCCCAAAAGCCCTCTGAAGCAAGTGGAAACGCTCCCATCCTCTCTGGTCCCAAATGCCAATCCAGGAGATACAGCAATGCCCCCACAACTGCTTGTCTTTAAAAACCAATTAGTCCAAACGACGTGCTTCCCCTTTCTCTGATGCTCTTTGGAATTTCTGGTTTTAAATTTGAAACAATTTTTTCGAGAGAGTTCACTCTCTGGCTGTATTTCCCAGAACTTGCTCCTGTTTGTCATCTGTGCGACAAATCCACATTGGTGGGGTTAGTCCCGACTAGGGGTTGTGGGATGGTCTGGACTCTACATCAGGCTCCGAATCTCTAGGTGAAGACAAGGACAAGAAAGCAAGAAGGCTCAGAAATTGTAAGCTGGAAATACTCTCCCCTCTGAAAGGATCGGTTGCCGCATAAAAGCTCCTATTTCATCTTTTTGCAAACCACCCCACAGAAAATGGAATTAAACTTCACCTAGTTACCTGTGGCTTGTCCACTTCTACTCGGAGCCCAGCTTGCCCTGGCAGGAAGCTCCAGCTTCCACTCACAGATGGACGGTTTCTGGAAGAGCGGCAGAGGGGCCTGATAAGGAAATGTCATCTGCTGAAAGTGAGAGTTAAAGGGAAGCACGTGCTTGTGATCATTGAATCTCAGGATGGTTTGGGTTGGATCTTTCAAGATGATCTAGTCGAACCCTTCTGTCACAGGCAGACACCTTCCACTAGACCAGGTTGCTCAAAGCCTTATCCAACCTGACCTTGAACGCTTCCAGGGAGCGGGCATCCACAACTTCCCTGGGCAACCTGTGTCAGTGTCTCACCCCTCACAGAGAAGAATTTCTTCCTTCTAGCTCATCTAAATCTACCCTCTTTCAGTTTAAAACCATTGCCCCTTGTCTTGTCACTACAGAACCCAGTAAAAAGTCTCTCTCCATCTTTTTATAAGCCCCCTTTATACATTGAAAGGCCACAATAAGGTCTCCCCAGAGCCTTTTCTTCTTCAGCCTGAACACAACCAAATCTCTCAGCCTTCTTTCCCAGGAGAGGTCTTCCAGCCCTTGGGTCATTTTCGTGGCCTTCTCTATACCCTCTCTAACAGGTCCATGTCTTTCTTGTGCTGGGGGCCCCAGAGCCGAACACAGTAATTATCTTAGAATAAACCCCTCATTTGCACACTCAACAAGCCACCTGCTGTGCACTTGGAAGATGCAGATCGATCGCCTTGAATGTTTATCCCCAATTGCAGTCCCTGGTTAGGCATTTGTGGGGCTGCCTGCCCCAAAACCTCACCCAGCCCCCCTATCCTGCAGCCCAAGCTTTCACAGGGCTCCTTGGGGCTGTGACAGCGCTCCGTGGGATCCAGATGTGGGAGCACAACTTGAAGTATTCAAAGTTTGCATCTCAGTACATTATTATCACTACTACAAGTAATCTCCTTGTGGTCCTCTCTCCCCTGCTTCTGTTCATCAGCAGCCAACGCAGCAGGAGACCTTTCGACAGTCGGCTTATGGTTGGGATACGAATGCATCCTTCAGAAATCGGTTTTGTCTCAGTAAATAGGATTGGCTTTAATGTAGGGCTCTGCAGTTTTTCTGTGATTGTCTGTCAGTGCCTGTGCTCTTCCAGCCAGCAGCTGAGTTTAACCCTCCTTCCATGGCAGCTTTCCCAGCAGCATCCTCCTAACGTGGTCACGTCTGTGCTGAGCGTGCCATCCCTTCCCAGGAGCCTGCCGGCCATCTTCCCTTTCCGGGGCTTTTGCAAGTCCTCTGAAGCTTCTAGATTGGTCATGCTCTGCAATTGTATATCCTAAGACTGTCCAGGCTGACGCTTGGGCACAAGACGGAGTCTGCCTCCTGGAGTGGCTGTTTTAGGGAGGGAAACAGGGACAAGCCGTCAGGTCCTCAAAGGAAAATCATCTTTGCTCCCACCGTGTTTGTGTGTACAGGAGGTTACCCAACCAGGCACACTGCAGGCGTGGGTACTTGAGTGAAATACACCCCACCAGCTACGAGGCACCATAAACACAGGCTTCAACGGGCTGCTGGGCAGAGAGGTGCTTAGAGCTGTTCCAGTCCAAGCAGGAAACTGAAAGGGATAATGCACAGCAAAGGCAGGACCTTCACCTTCAGCCACAGAAATGACACAGAATCAAAACGCAGTTGAGGTGAAGCTGTGTTATAAATTCAAGTTAACTACTGGCACTGCAGGATGATGCCCTTAGTACGAGAAGGACATGGACCTGACAGAGCGAGTTCAGAGGAGGGCCACAAAAATGCTCAGGGGGTTGGAACACCTCTGCTACGGAGACAGGCTGAGGGAGCTGGGGTTGTTCAGCCTGGAGAAGAGAAGGCTCCAGGGTGACCTNATTCTATGCAAAACCTGGCTCAGCTCAGGCACTGGAAAAGAGTGAGCAGCCTTTGAGCAATCGGGGCTGAAATAAAAGCTCTTTTTTCCAACCACTTCTGCTGCCACATGTGATCCTGCGTGATAGTGACCGTACAGAACGGGTCGATCAGCAAAACACGCACAAGTCATACGGCAGCCGTGTCGACAAACTGAATCCTGTTCAGGGGGAGGACGCTCCAGGCGAAGAATCGGCAAGATTAGCGAGCGAGCGTCGTGAAAGAAACGGCCAACGGGCGCTGCAGACACTCCTGGCGGCGCTGGCCTGGGAGTGCCCGGCTCCAGAGCCACGAGCCAAACCCTTGTTTGTAGGCAGCAAGTGAAAGCAGGGGCAGAGCAGCACCCAGCAGGGAGCCGCAGGGTGACGGCAATCGCGGCGCCTGCGCTAACCGGGCCCTGCTCGGTGTTAGACTGAGGGTGAGGCGTGAGGGACGGGGAAACAGCTTTTTGGCGACACCTCTTTGCCACCAGGACGTCATCCTGGACACAACTAAAACAAAGAGATTTAAATGACAGGTGAAGTGTATCTATTATGCTTCATACACCTACAATTAGCTGCATACCTAAAATTACTAATCATTCTTCTAGCCCCCAAATTAATTATTCTGTGGAATTCTTCGTTATCCCGCTGGTTTGAAACGCACCGCTTCAATATCCCACTTGAAACACGCCGCTTGAGTCGCTAGGTACGTGAGCAACGCTGCTTTCACACTGAGGCTGCTCTGGAAGTAGAGACTTTGGGTAACGCGCAACCAGATTCTGAAATGATCTGCATCGATTATTGCGCTGGAGACGGGACAGAGGTAATCCACGCGCGGCGCCAGTAACAGGATTCTGGATTTACACGCACCAAGTGTCCTAATTTTGAGTCATTACATATCAACGTACTGAGTAAGAAGCTCAAAGGTATAGTAAAGAATGAAGTCATGAAGTTAACCATCAGCTGCATAAACTACAGGGATTGAGAAATGGAACTGATGTCAAACTGTGCTGTAAAGACACGCCAGGAGTTATTGACATATAACCCCTCACACATCTAGCTATTGTTATAGATGCCTTCTGGCAAAAAAGGAGATGTTTGCCATACATGTGAGAGAGAAAAAAAAAAAATACATCTACACGAAGGCGGCTCAGTCTTGGTGGCGTTAATTTACTGGAATTCTAACATCTTTATATATATTTGATTGTTGATGTTTATCCAGTAATCTTCATATCACTCACTATGTGAAAAAGAATCAGATCCTCTAACTCCAAGTTCACTGTCCTCCCAGGACAAAATTTTCAGGCTGCACAGGACATATGGATGTCAGATGAGCACCACAGTCACACTGACGCTGCAGTCACAGTCAGGTAATTTTCCAGCACAGGCAATGCCATTTGTAGACATGTTAAAATAATTTCACAGCATTAAAACCACTGTCCTTGCACTGTCTTGGTGAGGATAAGGAGGTGGTTTTATCAAGAGGCACAGAGGAGCTTGGTTAAAATAGCAAACACAATACTCAAGATTTCTCCTATTTTTTTCTGAATGCTGAGACTTCTCTTGTGGAGGGATATAATGCACAGTGGAAGAAACCACGGCCTGGGGAACATGCCAGCTGGAGGAATCCTGCAGCCCCAGGGCTGCATCCCCACTTGCACTTAGAGTGGGGGGTCCCAGGGCAGGGGAGGATTTGCTGCTTGACTCAATGAGCTTCAAGGTCTTTTGCAACCTAAAGGATTCTGTGATTCTTTAATCTGCCCAGTCCGCTCTGCAGCATCCTTCCTTGCCTCCTTTAGACTTCAAAAATCGTTTTCACTCCAGTGGAAGTCTCTCCAGAACCTGGCTGCAGCAACACCCGGCGGTAACGCCTGAGAAATGAACGGGAAACACCTTCAAAAGCCGTCTTTAATGGTGGGGCACGGCGAGGGACTGCCCTACGAGGCGACCAAAAGCGTCTCTGCCCCGTGTGAGCCAGGAGGGGCTTCTCCCTGAGAGGAGACCTCTCCCCGCCAGCAGCACCGGGGAGGGCCCAGC
>VWZK01019972.1:0-55488 GCA_013396935.1 Baryphthengus martii
TGGACTCTCTCCAGTATTTCCCTGTCCTTGAACTGGGGAGCCCAGAAGATTCATCGTTACCAACCTCACTGAGGTCACGAGTGTGAAATCCTGCACATCCGTGTTCAGAAAGGCAAATAGTCAAAAAGGTCATTGTGAGGTATAACTTAGGAGGAGAAAAAAAGCTGCTCTGATGGGGAAAAAAAATCCCAAGGATTTCCCCACAAAGAAAAAAAAAAAAAAAAAAAGACAAACCACAAGAAAATGGAAGAGGCTTCCAGCAGCAGGAAGGATCAGATAATCAAGGTTCAGCTCCGCTTATGGTTGTAGCTGCTGCTAATCCGGTTGGCTCGTCAGCGTTCAAAGTTTGGCCGGAATGATAAAGGGGAAATCATCTATCAAATTAGAGAGACTAAATAAAATTAGGATGATTAAGTATTTGCAGGCTACATCATGTTTATCTCGTCTAAATAGGCTGCAGAGACACAAATCTGATTTTACTGTGGGCTCTTCAGGAAAATGTATCGTGTCTACTTCGACATGTTTAACTGGCACATCATCTTCTCATGTGGTATCTCCAGACCACGGGTGGTAGAATAAATTACCTCAAATCGACCTCAGATTTGGTGTCTATTTACAAAAAATGGCCACTGTTCGTTCCTACCGGACTGTGCAGGTGCCAGATGAAAACGAAGTACTTAATTAACTGCCAAATACAGAAAAGAGGAAGAAGCTGAGAAATTTTCCGTCATACGCGATACGATCAAACCTGTCGATGCCGAGGGCACCGTGGTGTTTACTGCTGCTTTTACTGTGTGTGTTAATAAAGTTCTAGCTCTTCTAATTGCTGCAGGACACCTACTAAACCATCTCTGGCCCAGTCTAAAAGTCGTGTAGATCTGGTGCTTAGGGACACGGTTTAGCAGTGGACATGTAGAGTGGTTGGACTCGATGATCTTGAAGGTCTTTTCCAACTTTGGCGATTCTGTGATTCTAAACCGGACTTAGTACCCATGTGTAATCATCTCCATCAGTTTTCAACCCTGTGCACTAAAAACGAGGTCTGGAATTGAATCTGTAGTGGGGAATGGGTGCCCACATCCTCTTACTAAGCTGGGGAGTAATCATCATCATTTAGAAACAAATGTAAATATATTAGATTTTTTTTTCCAATTGCCGCATTTTATTAACACAGCTTTAGAAATTAGGGCAGTTATTTCATCAAGCTCTCGATGAGTCTCAGGCTAAAATTGTGCAGAGTTTAGAATAAGATTTGATAATCAGGGAGATTAATTTCTTGTCGAGCCATGTAATTCCACAAATGAGTAGAATAGAACTGGAGAAAAGCAGTTGTGCAATGATGATGGTATAAAATCAAGTCATTTAGTTCTTTATAGGCATCCTCTTCCAAAAACTTTTATTTGCTGATTAAAAAAAACAACCCTCAGAATCTGTTTTGCTTGGTCTGAACCCCAAAATAAACTCAACCACTTCATTTATAAATAAGATTTTTTCCCCATATACGAACTTAGATGTCTAAAAATGTCTTTGCTTATCAGTAAAACTAATCAAATAGGAAACCACTCAGTCGAGTTTCATCCTTTAGATGGGATATTTTAAAAGCTGGAACTTTGAATCCCTGTAGGATAGGAAGTGAAGTCACGGAGAGGAGGGACTATGAGGAGCGCTAGGTAATTACCTCAGACGCTGGTTTTTTACGGACTTTTGGTGCTCAACATGCCATCATTTCACATCTTTGTACAGCCCTTGTCTCCTCTGCCGGCATTTCCCCTTCCGAGTGTGAAGTACAGCGCTCAGAACCGTGCGTGTCTTCTAATTTACGCTCCCTGCCACAGGGTTAATGAGATAAGGCCACATTTCTCTCTGACGTTTCACTCCTGTGAGCAAACAACCGACCACCGAAGCAGCTCATTTTTCACGTATCCGACTGCAGGGGGCTCAGAACTTCTTTGTTGTCCTGCAAAGTGTTGAAATGAATCCTCCTTGTTAACTCCTGTTCTTGTCAACTCCTGTTGACACAGAGCAATTTATTGCTCAGGAGCCAGATGTGATGATAAACATCTGGGAATTTGATGCTCCTAATTAAAAGCTAAGAAACTGAAGCTCATTTTGAGGCCTTTTGTTAGAAAAACTCGTTAACTTTGGTCGGTCTGATGTTTCCTATCTCCTTAGGGCCACAGTGAAGCAAAGATGGTCTCTTAAAACCGGGAGTGTTGGAGAAGTTGCGATTTAATGCTGCCTTCAATAGAAAAGGGCCTTAATCTGTAGTGGATACTGTTCTTGGAACCAATGAAAATTTACGAATTTCTGGATTTGTGTGCATCTTGATCATTCCATATCAATGGCTTTTAGTTGCCAAGGTTTTTTGGCAACCTATCAAAAAAATCAAGATTTTTTTTCTGCTTCCTGAGTGGAACTTTGATGTTGTTAAACTAACTGAGAGCTTCCTGACCATACACCCCAAAAAACGCAGACAGACAGACAGACAGACCCAACGCTACCACCACTAGATGGCATTGATTCGGCATCCAAATTTAGAAAGGGCCCTCAGCTTTCCCACAATTAAACCTCATCTCGGTGACAGCTTCCATACTAAAAGAACTCATACGAATTGCTCCACATTTTCCTTTTAGGTCTCCGCCATCCGTGCTACAACGCTATCTTCTTTCTATGTCGTGGCGTCTCATCCTCACGAGCTGTCGAACAGCATCGGTGCTGAGGTGGATGCATTTTTTTTTAGGGTGAATGTCAGAGAGAATTTTCATTCTGATGCTATTCAGTCACTGCTGCCTCCTCTCAGAGCCTGAGGAACACCTGAGATTGTCAAGGTCTACACCAAAACCCAACGTAGCGTGCGGTGGACTTTGTCAGCAGCTGCAGGAGGTTGGAGGTGCGTTGGTTCAGCGTCAATAATTCCAAGAGCTGCTGCTCTGGCTGTTTTAGTGAACACTGCAGATTTTCACTGCTTCACTCACCGTAGAATTACTTTTCATGGGCTAGAGGAGATTCCTCTCTCTCTAGACAGGGGGATTTAATCCCAGTCATTCTGTCTTCCCCACTGACATGCTGGGAACATGTATCAGCTCCAACGGCTGCCTCCTGTACGAGCTCTGACGTGAAGCAAGAAAGCTCAAAGAGCTTGACAAAACTAGACCCTAAAAATAATATTAGTTCCAGGACTTCTATGGGATTGTTTCCAAGGAGTTTGGATCTCATCTTCCAAAGTGTCTGGGGTGACTTTTAAGGTTTTATTCCCCTTGAAAATTGTTCATGGTGCGTTGCCACAGAAATATCCACCTAGGACCTACTACAAAGATACGCTAATCCCAGCTCATAACCCCTGCCGATAATGGCAGCGAGATTGACTACAGGTTACAAGCACATGGGATGAGTGGGTAGGTTGGACAGACATAACCCTCAGGCCGGATGAGTCCAGGTGCCAAAAACTTGCCAAAGTCTGCAGATGAGGTGGGAGAGACATGAAAGGAAGAGCAGTCAGATTTTGTGAGGTCTCGGTGTGACTCCTCGTAGCTCTACGGTGACGCCTTTCAGCAGCGTGGGCCTTTATTTCTGGATTTCCAGATGTGTATTATTTGCAGGATCACGTGCAAAGCCTGATGCAAGAAACATGGGATATCTGGCAAAAGGAGCACTGCTCTAAATGTTCTCTTCCCATATGTTTTCTTTTTTTAAACTCTTTTACACTTCAGATGTGTCTGGCAGCATCTAAATGGTGTTTTGGGGGATGGTGCCCTGGCCTACACGGATCCTCCAGCTGTGCTGGGAATTGCTGGCCCTCATCTCCGCGTGCCAGGGACCGCTCTAACTGTTCACCAGCCCACATTACTGATGATGACAACATTTAGCCATAGGCAAGGAGAATTCAGACTCCATTGATCTCATGTTTGTCCAAAACTGGGTATTCTCCAGCTAATCAGAGAGAGCTCTAGAATTAAAGTTTGGGGTTAATTCCTCCCGGAACTTAAAAACTGCTTCTCTTACCAGCATCAAACAGGTGTGTAAACTTCTCACATTTTGTGAAACTTTCGCCTTTTTTTTCCATCACCTACGGTGATGAAACATCCATTGCACAGGAATGGAAAAGCAGCAGCCACACATAGAATGGTAGAATCACGGAAACAGAATCACAGAATCACAGAATCATAGAATCACAGAATGACAGAAACGTAGAATCATAGAATCACAGAAATATAGAATCACAGAATCACAGAATCATAGAATGCCCTGGGTTGGAAGGGGCTCTTGTGTCTTTTTTGCATAAAAAAGCAGCCTTTAGAGCAATGGGAACCAACCTCTGTGCAAACAACAATTCATCCCAGTATGAAAATGAAGTTCCAGACTGGTGTACGAAGCTCCCACAAACCTGTGGGCAGATGTGACTCCAGCTCCTACCCCAAGATACTTGAGATTTAGTGCACAAGTGCAGGAAGCAGTATATGTGGCGACACTCACAACGCTCTCATAATTCAGCAGAAGAAGTAAAGCCAATTAAGTCTGTCTCATAAAGATGCACCACGGGCTGCAAAAGGGAATCACAAAGATAGCAGCACGAATAAGATTCTTTTCCCTTCCCATTGTGCGTATAATCCACGAGCGATTGCATGCAGATGATTTTTCTTTCATTTCTGAAAATCGACATCACCTAAGAAGTGTGGAAAAAAAAAAAGTGAAGTGAGGAAAAACTGTGCCCTCCATCACCAAACACATTCTGAGGATAAACACTGATTTGCTCGTGCTTACCATATGTACTTGAAAGATGAGCTGTCCTGGGGCCACACGAGCGCTTTGTTTTTCTGAACGTTGAAGTTGCGCTGGTGAATATTTGACATCTGCCCCTTTCTTCCTGAGGTTAATCACTGCCTTCCATGTCCCCTCACACGCCAACAACAATCCTTTTTTCTTCCCCCCATCACGTATTTCGGTATCTATAATATCTGTAGCTTTGGGAGACGATTATCTCAGGTTGTTTTTAATTCTTTGTTCTTTGGCACCGCAATTATTATTGCTTTTATGAGCTACCACGTACATGGCTGCAAAATCAACAGAAGCATTTTCAGAAGAAGAGGCAATACTCATTTTACGTTCCCACGTTCCTTGCCAACCTTTGGCTTTTTACTGCCAGAAAAACAAAGCAAAACCGTTATAATACATAAAAGAAACCCTCAGCTTTTGACCTAAGGGAAATAATTTTGTTTTCAACATCAGTCTTACCAACAAAATTGTGATGATCAGATTTAACCTCCCAAAAAGCAGCTGTGACTTGAAGTAAACTGTCCTTGGCTAACGAGGTTTCTAACGTAGCCCAATGAACTCGTCACGGTTAATGATGATCGGTACATAGGCTTAAGGGGTTTTTACATAAAGCTACGAATCTCTCACCATTTTTTTATCAGATTCTTACCCTGATTAGTCATTAGTTTCTACCAAAAAATACTTGATTATGTTTTTCTTCTGTGTGACTCTACAGAAACAGGGTGCTCAAGGTTGCGAGTTTGTGCAGCTGGAACCTGGTTCATTTGGGGTTCTAAGGACTGTAAGTCTACAAACGTTTCATCTAAAATAAACCCTGGCCTTCAAGATGCCCCAGGGGAGGTTGAGGTTGCAGCTGAGGAACAATTTGTTCCCCTGCAGGGTTGTCCAGGCCTGTGCCAGGCTGCCCAGGGCAGGGCTGGAGTCCCCCTGCTCCCTGGAGGGGTTTCCAAGGCGTGGAGCTGTGGTGCTGAGGGACAGGGCTCAGGGGTGCCCTGGCAGGGATGGGGGAACACTGGGACTCCAGGATCTTCAAGGTCTTTTGCAACCAAAACAATTCTATGATTCTGTAACAGTCCTTCTTATTCTAATTAATTGCCATAACATCTCTGCTTACTTGGATTTTGCAGCAGATCGCATTTTTTGATGGGGGAAGAAGTTGCCATTCCTTGGAGTTCTTTCTTTCCCAGCAGTGTAGACAGCACGTCGCAGTATTATTGGAAACCAGAAGACAGACGTGTCAGAGCAAAGGCAGGACAGAGACTTTTATATATATTAAAACACCTTCCTGTCATAGGCTTCTGCTCTAGCATTGTCCTTTCCGTGACAGGTGACATAGCTACATCCTGAATTATAGTGGCAATAAGAAACTTTCAATGGAATTTGTAAATTCTTAGACAGGCAGCTCTATAAAAGTCTAGTGCATATTGCCAGAACACGTGATTTATCTTTTTTTTGGTAAGCTAATAACTGGGAGACATGCACGGAAAATATCATTTAGTCTCCAGTAAACGACTGAATTTGGCATTTTTCTGCCTTTTGGATTTCCTTACTTCCTAATGTAGATGGAAAGGGTAATGTTCTCAAATTGTACTCTGCATTTAGGTTTTTCAGCTTCAGGTACATATTGAAAGTCGCTGCTTTTCTTTAAGGAATCCAATTGAAAAGCCAGAAAACCCTCCTAAAACACATCCACAGCCCCCCCCCTACATCCTCTCAGATTTTCTGTGCATTCAAAAATTTATTACACTTCAAGCTACAATTGTTTTAGGCTCCTCCGGGACTCAAGAACAATTGCAGGCGCGTTTGAGAAAGCTGTGAATCTCTATAATTATTTTTTTTTATTTCCTCAGATAAAATACACTTGTAAAACCACAAAATGAAGGCTGGTGAGCGTGTGTAATTCACACTACGGGGCCTCCATGCCTGTTGCTGATGAAATGTCTTATCTTTGCTATCTATAATAATTTCCCCCGTTGTTCTGACAGGCTTAATCTTCTCCCATCTGATAGGGGAGCAATATCAGAGGAGATAGGTATCAAAAAACAGAGCCAATTAAAGAAAGCGATAGGAAAACGTTCCCGTTGTCTGGCTGATAGCAGTTAATTTACTGGCTACGCGTTGCAGAGCAGATAACGGCGCAATCCCGGCGCGGCCCGATGGATGCGCTCGTCGGGGGTGGAATTCGGGAGCGCGTCACCGCTGGAGAATGTGCCTTTTTCAGAACTGCCAATAAAAGAAGACCCGGACCAAAAGCCGCCTGCGTAGCTAAACAAACATGGCAGTGTTTTTGCAGAGGCTTCAGGGGGATCCCAGTTGATTACGATATTGTTGGGAGTAGAAATCACGGGTGGAAGCGCTTAGATAGCTCAGCTTCTGAGAAATACCTGCTTTTTCTTCTTAGGCAAAAATTCCCTTGGGTCTGTGGAAGTTTGGGTGGAAAAAAAAGTCCATAAAGGTCATTATAATTAATTGAAATATCATTGGTGACTATAAGCAAAGGCTCTTTTCTCTGGCTGCTTACCTGAGATTGGAAAAGTGAACGTCTGTGAATCTCAAAGAGTGTTGTTACCTTCAGCATTTTTAATTGGAAGGTTTTACAGATGTCATTTACTGAAATAATTTTATTTTTTTTTTAACAATCTTCGGAGTTCGATGCCAAACTGAAAACCTTTTTCTAGGTTAGAAATGAAAACATCTAGAAAATTATGCAGAATATTTCCTCCTACTTTAGCTTCACTGATGCGGTTATTGGCATTTTGTTGTTGTTGTTGACTAGGAGGCATATTCAGAGAATCCTAGACTGGAAGGGGTTGGAAGGGACCTCTGGAGATCATCAAGTCCAACCCCCCTGCCAGAGCAGGATCCCCCAGGGCAGGACACACAGCAACAGATCCAGGGGGGGTTGGAAAGTCTCTAGGGAAGGAAACTCCACCACCTCTCTATTCATCGTGAACATGTAAAATATTGAAATATATCAAGCATCGTATCCCTTTCATGTTACCTCTATAAAGAATAAACTTCCAGACCCACTCGGACATTAGAATTAATGTTGTGAATTTAGACATTTTGCATTACACAGCTTAGAGGTTTCGGTTTTGGGAAGTATCTGTTTGTAGCTCTAGCCTCAGAGAAAACTTCATTTCCAAGAGTAAATGAATCATACCTGTTTAAACATACTCAGAAGAGAAAAATTTCCGCTATGCCTCTGTCCCTTCACCCATGGCTGGAGCAGAACAGGGAGTCCTTGGCCCCAAAGAGTTGTGGAGGACAACAGTTGACCAGCACCCTCCGGACAGATACCTTATCCAGACAGCTCGTTCTGGATAGTCCCTGCCCCAGGAAACCCAGCAACTATCTCCAGGATGTATTTCATAGAATCACAGACTGCTTTGGATGGGATGGGACCTTTCCAGGTCATCTGGTCCCACCCCCCTGCAGGGAGCAGGGACATCTGCAACTCGAGCAGGTTGCTCAGAGCCCCATCCAACCTCCCCTGCAATGGGGCCAGGGATGGGGCAGCCACCACCTCTTGGGGCACCCCGGGCCAGGCTCTCACCATCCTCTCAGTGAGGTCTCCCTGAAGCCTCTCATCACACAAAAAGCCCTAAGACACACACGCAAAAAAATATGGCTGAGTGATAGATTTTGCAACAACATTTGAAATATAATCCAGAAAGAAGGCTCTGAGGAAAAGGGAAGTATTTCCAAGGTTTCTTAGAGTTTTTAGTGGAAGCTGAACTCAGGGCGTAAGAAAGAGAAGATGTGCTTGGTTTAAGGTACAGAGCTGTCACATTTTAAACCTACAGTGAAATGAAACAAATCACTGTGAGAAGGTGCATGAGAGTTAAAAAAAATGTAGCTTGGAGTTGTCATCCAATGATACTAGCAACTTAAACATGTGTGTATGTTCATGCATGTAGGTACATACATGAACATATGTATAGATTAACGCTATTCACACTTGGCCTTGGTTGGTTGGTGGCTTGTAGAAATGATTTCTCCATTTCTTTTTATACCCAAACCCTCAAATATGGGACCCAAAGGAGGTACTGAATCACAGTCTGTAAGAATAAAAAAGAGGTTTTACTTTGGTTTTGCTGAGCCCAGCTTAGTTCATGCGGCTGTTAACGAGGAAGCGATTGTTTGTATCTCTCATCTTGTGTGTATTGGAAAATTGGCAGCGCTACCTCCTAATTCATCACTTGTTGTGAAGCAGGGGACAATGCGGCTTCAACTGCAGGGCAAAGGATTATCCAGAGTCATAAAAGCAAAATATCGCACCCCTCTGAGCTGAATCGCCCTAGCGCCGCAGGCCTTACAGTGCAAGCTTTGCAGAAATATGCAGAATATGTCTGGCTCCTCATAGACATTAAATTGTAGAAAAGTAGTTTTTCTTTTATCTGTTTTAGCTTTTGTTCAGCCGGCTGCGGAGTCACGATTAGAAACCTCCACTGTGGAAAGGGGGTGTTCTGAGTGGGGAAGGGTAAAGACCTGGGCTGTTTCTGACATGAAGTTGTAGTGTGGTTTACGCTCAACTCCACGCAGTCACAACACCAAGGTACAGCAATGGACAGGGGAAATGGACTTATTATTTAGCCTGGAGCAAAGGAGGCTCAGGGGAGACCTTCTGGCTCTCCACAACTCCCTGACAAGAAGGTGGAGCCAGGTGGGGTCGGGCTCTGCTCCCAAGGAACAACCGGCAGGACAAGAGGAACCGGCCTCACGTTTCCCCAGAGGAGGTTTAGGTTGGAGCTGAGGAACAATTTGTTGCCCTGCAGGGTTGTCCAGGCCTGTCCCAGGCTGCCCAGGGCAGGGCTGGAGTCCCCCTGATCCCTGGAGGGGTTTCCAAGGCGTGGAGATGTGGTGCTGAGGGACAGGGCTCAGGGGTGCCCTGGCAGGGGTGGGTTAGTGATGGGACTTGATGGTCTTCAAGGTCTCTTTTGACTAAAGCAATTGTGTAATTCTACTATGACAGTACCCTTCAAAATTCACAAAGCAATTAAATAGCAGACATCTTACCTACAGCTTGTACATTGGTTGTGTGGTTAACAGTTCACCACTGTCCACGTAATGACCACACTTAAGAGAAAAGTACTTGGCCATTTGCAAAAACCAGTAACCCTTGCCAGTTTGTCCGTCTGTTGCCCACCACGTAATTTTCATGAACTTGAATACAACCCAAGTCCCCCGGGGCGGTGGCTGCTCAGACGTAGCACAGCCCACCTCAGACCTTCTGTTTTCTACCTTGGCACGGCCCACCAGCTGCTTTGGAGAGTAAAGTACTTACTACACCCTCCTCTGGGTGGTATATCAGTGTTGTAAACTACTCGATTACGCGTCAGCCATTAATTATTGCCTGCTGAAATAGAGGCCAATTTCTTAGGAAATATGAATTCCAGCCTGAGGTACGTTCCAATATTCAATTTCAGTTGTCGATTGTTTAGAGGAAAGAGCAACATCTTTCCACAATATTTATGTCGCGAATCGTTAGTAGGTGCCAGAAAATATTAAGAGTTATAATGAATGAAGGCTCTGAGATAGGAACAGGCATAATTTAAGTTAATGGTGATTATAGCTCAGGAAATGTGTATTCCAGGCAAATTATAGGTTCTCTGTTTAATGATGTCTGTGACAATAGAAACAACATTATTCCTTAGATGGCTTTGGCAAACATAACAAGAATCTCACGTCTGGCAAAGAAATTACACTTCTCTGTTCTTCATATTGTTTCTTTTTTAGCTGAAGAAAAAAAAAAAGCTTCGTTCTGTTCCAGTTTTGCCTCCTTTCACTTTCTAGGCTAAGTGGAAATGTCAATTGCAAGACCTGTTGTTTTTTTTTTTACCCCTGTGAAGATGGCATTCCATCTCCTCCTTCCCACGTTTGTAGGGTGAACAGAAGGAATCCAGCATCCCCTCCACCACTGTGCAAAGCAAGGGGTTTTTTTTTCTTTATTTCTCGCTCTTTCTCCTGGCCAAGATAATAGTAAAGAATATAAATATTAAAAAAAAAAAACAGTCGAAAAAAAGAAAAACAAAAATCCAAACCTCTTTATTTTTATTCTACAGCATGATTTCAACGGATCTAGTCGTATACTTGCAACTGAGAAGTGACTTGGGCTATTTTTATAATTAATTATTAACTTTCTCATTTACATTTCAAACCATTGTTGTTCTTAGTGGAGTTTTGGAGTTCCTGGCAAAAGCTTTTTTAGCTCCTTCACCCATACCTGATATTTATAGGAATTTTTAACAATCCAGGGGACAACTGGCTCCCTACTGCTCTGCTTCTTGCTCCTGCCAGTCCTCTTGAGCCTCTAGTAAGAAGCAGCTAAACTTAGGTGAACCTACAGCTACTAGTAGGGCTTTAGCAAGCTGCTTCTTGGAGGTAACCATTCAAGTGGGGAAGATGTTGGCCGCTGGGGAGGAATAACAACCTTGGTGTTCGCGTGCCGATGTGCCTGGGTGGATAGTAGTTTGCTTGTAAACCCCTTCCATACGTTTCCTCTACCTCTCAAGTGCGGGCAAAGCCATCTCTGAGACAGAAAGTCTCAGTGGTGAAGTCATCCTGTCACTGATGGAAGAGAAACAGCCAAGCAAAAGGCTCTTCTACTTTCTCGTAAGAAGCACAGGCACTTGAGTAGGCTGGTGGAAATTACCATAATTGCATATTACTCAGCCAAGAATAACAGAAACTCTCCCTTTTTACATCACATCTGACTTTAATATGAGCAGCTCAGGTTTCAGGAGGGATTGTACATTGTTTAGTCTCCGATAGAAAGCTGGGATTTAAGGAAATAGTAACCCGAAGAGTGTCAATCAGCTTTGTCATGAAATAGAGCACAGTAAGTTAAACCAGGAAATTCCCTGTTGCTCGCAAAGCATGGCAGCCTAATTTTTCATGATTTATCTTGTTAATAAAGTGGTGATCGAATTAATCCTGTGTTCAATTAACTGTAACGTTGAATCAGAGAAGCACACAATCGTAGAACGGTTTCCGTGAGAAGGGACTTTTAAAGGACATCTGGTCCAACCCCCCTGCAGGGAGCAGGGACATCTGCAACTGGAGCAGGTTGCTCAGAGCCCCAGCCAACCTCCCCTGCAATGGGGCCGGGGATGGGGCAGCCACCACCTCTCGGGGCAACCTGGGCCAGGCTCTCACCACCCTCAGCAACAACAATTCCTCCCTTCTCTCCAGTCTAAATCTCCTTGTTTTAGTTTCAACCCACCCCCCTTGTCCTGTCCCCACAGGCCCTGCTCCAAAGTCTGTCCCCATCTTTCTGACAGGCCCCTGGAAGCCCTGACAGGCCCCCAGAAGGTCTCCCCAAAGCCTTCATGGCAGATCCTTAGTAAAAGCAAGAAGCAAAAGAAGTACCAAATTAAAGATCGTAATTTTTCCAAATATAGATATTTATATAAATGTATACATGTATATATACATGTATATATAACATGACCCTCTGAGACCCAAAGTCCATGCACACACGCCAAGAGCACCAAAAGATTTCTGCAGCATATTTTGCAACACCAAGTCCTATTAATCTAAGATTAAAAAAAAAAAAAATCAAAATCTGATCCCAGAGCTGTTTTGCAACGCTCACATTGCCCAACACAAATTTCTTTAACAGGATTCAGAGAGTTTCTCATCCTTTTCTGCCTCCCTCCTTGACTCCAATGAGTGATGGAGGCTTTGGACACGGACAACTACCGAGGGGCCGTGGAGACAAGCGTGGGCAAAGCGAGTTAGAGCAGGGGGGCAGGTGGGAAAAACATTAGTGTGATGTCCAAGGCCATTAAATGTGTGGGCTGTGAATTGTGCAGGCGGCAAGAAAAGGATTGATCGTAGGAAGGAGGAGGAGGAGGGTTTAGACCTGGCCTGGGTTTTATCTTACAGCGTTTAATGACAAATGGTTTTACTCATAGCCTCTACTTGTGGAATTTTTCTGCTTATTTCTGCAAGTTTCGCATTGGTCATGTCTATGAGTAGAACATGTTTACTGGTATATTACTTTAGCCTACTGGTTTGTGCCCCCAGGTTAGATCAGGAGAATCTTAAATTCTCACTCAGCTCTCTTCATTCAGGGAAGTCCCTACAAGCTCTCCTGGAAAACCCACATTGTTGCTCGAGAATCGTTATGGTTGGAAATGACCTTTCAGATCATCGAGCCTGACCATTAACCCAGCGCTGCCAACTCCACCGCTAAACCATGTCCCTCAGCAACCAGATTGGAAGAGCTTATTGCAAGAGCAGAGGTGTGAGTGACCTCACTGGTTCCTGCGGCCAGGGATGACTCATGTGAGGGTGGAGCACCCACCACATCAGCCAAGGCAGAGGGGAGAGGGAAGGCAAGAGGTCAGACCCCATTTGGATGCTGTTTGAACTGATTCACCAGTAAAAGAGTCAACTCAGCCAAGCTGCTCACAAAGGAGAATACCCCTGAGCCACTGCCCCTCTGGGACTCCAAGTGCCCCCTGCAACACATTTATTATAGTAAGTTCTCCGTGGGACAGCAATGGGCCCTTGTGGCCAAGAGGCCAATGGTCTCCTTGGGGGCATTAAGAAAACTGTGTCCAGCAGGTCAAGGGGGAGGTTCTCCTCCCCCTCTACACTGCCCTGGGGAGACCACACCTGGAATACTGGATCCAGTTCTGGGCTCCCCAATATAAGAGAGACAAAGAACTACTGGAGAGAGACCAAGGGAGGCTATGAGGATGATGAAAGGACTAGAACATCTCTCCTGTGAGGAAAGGCTGAGAGCCCTGGGGCTGTTGAGTCTGGAGAAGAGAAGCCTGAGAGGGGAGCTGATTCATGTCTATAAATATCTCTGCAGGGTGGGGGTCAAGTGGAAGGGGCCAGGCTCTTGGTCGTGGTGCCCTGGGATAGGACAAGGAATAACAGGTACAAGCTGGAACCCAGGAGGTTCCACCTCAACAGGAGGAGAAATTTCTTTGCTGAGAGGGTGACGGAACCTGGCCCAGGCTGCCCAGAGAGGTGGTGGAGTCTCCTTCTCTGGTGACTTTCCAACCCCCCCTGGATCTGTTGCTGTGTGTCCTGCCCTGGGGGATCCTGCTCTGACAGGGGGGTTGGACTCGATGATCTCCACAGGTCCCTTCCAACCCCTACCAGTCTAGGGTTCTGTGATTCTGTTTCTCATATTTACAGAGCCTGGGTGCTGGTGATATACAGACGGTAGAAGAGTGAGGAGCACAGAGGATTTGCCACGAGCAAGCAAGAATTTTCGGCAGCAGACATAGATTTTGTTTGAGCTCTGATAACAGAGGACATAGCTCCCATTAATATTGCAGAATTATTTCTGCGGCCTGTGCGGAACGTGGGGATATTCTGATTTTAAGACACTGCTGCAAGAACCTGGCAGAAGGAAGCGCCTCTGTATTTTACTGGAAGCTGGAAAAACAAAAGGCAAGTTCTTTATTTTTTTTTGTAAAGTGTTGGGGTGCAGCTCTGAGTAGGTGTCTTGTTGAAGGTGCCCCGGAGCAGCGCTGGTTTCCTCAACTCCCAGTCTGAAATCTGAGGACCCCTCTCTGCAAAACCTTTGTTGAATCCAAACCAAAAATCCTCCTAACTTCCACTAAAGGCTGTACTTGCTGGAATTAATGGGCCACAATGCAAGTGTCTGAAGTGTTCTTTTGCTCAAAGTGTGTCTTTTTTTTTTTTTATTAAAATTAGAGATTTAAGTTTTTCCATATAAAATAAATCCTCGTAAAACTTTGCTTACATTCCAAATCGGAGCGGGTGGGTTCCGCAGCGCTCAGGAGGCCAAGGTTGCTCCGCGCAACTTCCGAAACTAAAGCAGGAAGGAAATCTGCAGTTTCACCCTGAAGAGAGAGCAGGAGTGTCTCGTGTCGTGTCTGTGCCTTGGAAACGACAGCTGGGACGTTAGAGGACTTACTGAAAAGAAATTAAATCTTCCTTATAGATCCTTCTCCTGAAGAGAGCAGCTTTCTGCTCCGTAGGAATTCCTGCTGTTAAATCAGGAGACTGCAGCACTTCGGAGCTAGAGACCCACTGGATGTTACAACTATTTTACATGCAGTGACCGGGTACCTGCCTGTCATTCAAAGGATTCGTTGCAAAATGGGTCATAATTACAGCAATGAGTAAATAAGTTTGGTGGGAGTATTATCCCGTAGGAGGGCGTGGAGAAGATTGTCCCACTATTTCCTAGAAAATGAGGCCTCCTGTTTTTCATGCAGTTACAAGGCAATTCATATAGTACAAGCAGTGTAGGTTTTATCGCTTCTACATTTCAGGTTCAGCTTTCATTTCACGTTCTGTCAGCGCAGAGGCCTTGGCACTGTCATAGCATTTTACCCTGAACATGGCATGAAATTCCTGCTTCTGTAGGAAGCTATTAAATTCTTTCTTCTGCAATTATTTTTCAAGCTTTTCGGTTCAGAAATGAACCATCGCAGGGGAGGTTGGGCCGGGGCTTCTCTGAGCACCCTGCTCTAGCTGCAGATGCCCCTGCTCCCTGCAGGGGGGTTGGAACTAGGTCTTTAAGATCCTTTCCAACCCAAACCGTTCTACGTTTCTATCATTTCTTGGCCTTTCAGAATATTAGTTTTGTGACAGCGCATGGCCAACGACGGTGTTATAACTCATGTTCTTTCCCACGACACAGCACATTAAACCGAAATATTTAATTATGGATACGTTGAATGTGCCAGGAGTGATTGTTCAGTGGTTTTCCCTGATATTAATGCTTAATTATTCCTCACTCTACATTCCCTCACTAATTATAACTTATACATTTTATCTGCAGAAAATCAATCTGTCCCTTTGGAAGGACAGCTGTCATCTCTTCTCACCTTTTCTGTGTTGATGTTTAAAAATTGCAGATTAGCCCGTACGAGAAATAGCACAAATGCTGTCAGCACGCTAATAAAAGCTCCTGCTGTCTGGAAAAAGAGCTTCTAGAGTTTCAGGAACAACAAACTTAGCCTTGTGTAGACATTTAAAAGTAAAAGTATGATAGTTCAGAGGTGCTCCTTCAGAAATCACAGTGTTTCTGGAGGAGAAAAACCTCCCGAATGTCAGCTGCACACGTACGGTGTTCAGATAAGAAAGGACATTTAGTGACAGTGACCAGATGGCATCTCAACTTCTAATGTATCTTTAGCATTTCCTTGGAATATGAAATATTGCCCCTTAATCTTTAATATTTAATTATGAGCCTCTTGGATTTTTAGAGATAGATGAATAATTCAAAGGCTGTTGAACGAGCCTTGCACTATAAACTGTCTCTAGATTTTTGTCTGAAAACACTTTTTTTTTTTCAAAAGTACAGCATAAAAAATGCCATGAATGGGCAGATCAAAGACATTTCACCTGCTGGGTATTTTGAAGACCTGATCCAAAGCTCACCAGAGTCTTTGGGAGTCAACCTAGAACATTCTGAATATTTGGAAGCATAATTATCCTGGTTAATAGATCAAGTTTTAAGAAAGAAATGAGTTCCTACTTGCCATTAGATATCAATTATGTTACGCACATCTAACATTTGTCCATCTGGGAGTAGATGTCACTCTGTTTATTCAGTAGACCTTTACTTTTCAAATATTTCTTTTCAGGTAGTGCAGGGGTGTTCAATGTCTGTCAAAACACCTGAGCACACAGAAAAACAAGCATCCTCAGCTGCATCCTGGGTGTTCAGGCAAAGCACAGCATTGTTGTAGTGAAATGTAACGATGGAATAAATAAAGACAGCTTAAGTTAGCCACTTAATTCCTTTATTGGCTATTGAACATCCTTGGGTAAGGAAGAGAAGAGTAGCAATTCATCCACCAGAAGAAAAAAATCTGCTGCCTTGTTTCTTTCCCTGTCACTATGAACATCTCTAATCTCTGCAGGAAAAAACAGGTCCTTGAAATTGTCTTTTTCTGAGAGCCATCCCACCTAAACTTTTATGGCTCGATTTGTGTCGCCCACGCCCTTCTCTGGCCGCGCTCCAGCCCCTCAATGTCCTTCTGGGAGTGAGGGGCCCAGAACTCTCCCCAGGATTTGAGGTGCAGGCTCATGCAGGGAGATGATCCCTATCCTAGTCCTGCTGGCCACCCTATTTCCAATTTCTAATACAAGCCACTCAGTTATCAACAATAACTGCCCACAAAGCATCAGTAACTACTAAGAATAGACACTTCTGTTCATTCTTTGAACACTTTGAGGCCAAATAACCACTTCTCCTACAGCTCTAATACTCTGAAATTGTCTACCTGGTTGCTTATATGTTACAGGTGCTCCTCAGTAAAGGAATAAATAGCTGGTACCAAGCAGTAGCACCTCTCTGTTGTGTGGAGCAGGTGATGGTTCCTTCTGGAGTGAAGCCTCCTGAGCTGTGGTCTGTATTTTATTGATACTTTCTGTGATTAGAGCTTTATGTTGGTGGTTTGGTTTTTTTTTAACGACTAAGGTCACTTGGAAGGTGTTAGATTAAAAAGCATGGATTCTGCTAGAAACAAAACTCCCCTTTCCAGCATTTTCCTGTTTTGTAAAAGGGCTATAGAACAGTCTGTGGATTTCAAAGGGGAATGAAACCTACATGTAATTGCCTGTTGTTTAGTTAACTTGCACATACTCTGCTTTAATTTCTCGTGATCCCCATGTATTTTCTAGTGTGCTTTGCTCCTGAGTCAGGAACAGATTTGTCAACCACCATGGTCCACAACTCACACCCCTTTGAATGAGGAAATTCTATCACTTTTCAGTTTCTAGAAGCAGCACCTCTGCTGTTTAAACTGTTGAGCTCCTCTTTGAGAACCCACCTAGAAATGTTTTGTCTGATGTTACCAAATCTGTGACTGCAAGAGTCATTAACAGGCTGTAGATTTCAAAGCTGCGAATACACTCACGCTGCAAGGTGTGAAATATGTGCTCAGGAAATTCTGAAACATTACTGTACACTTTCTCTGAAGTCATTGTAGTATTTTTCTTCCAATTTTGCTGTTGCAACTGTAAACAAATGTCTAAGAAGGGAAACAGAACAGAGGAGGAATCTAGGCCAATGTCTGATGAAAGGATGATTTTGCAGGGTGAGAAAAGAAAACATGTTCTTTGTACAACCTTTTCCAAAACAGGATTATTTTTTTTTTAAGATTGGTCCAGAGAACTTAGAATTATACTTAATTATACACCTTATCGCAGCTAAGTGATAAAGTTTTCAGACTGTGAATACCGTGGTCTTGACCCAGCAAAGATTAATCACAAATATCTGCCTGAGCTATGAGGTAAAAGTCTATATAGTCAGTGTCATTTATTTTAATGAGACATTTGTGGGCTTAAAATCAAGGTAAACCTGCTAATAGGATTGTTAAGGTCAATGGAGTTATTCCCTGGCCTCCAGCAAATTATGTGCTTAATGAGTTGGCTGAATCGGGTTCTGCATCTGAAATTTGGGAGGAAATCGAACCCATGTGCTCCTAAATAAGCTGCTCACTCTGTGAGTGTCTTTTGAGGGATGATATACGTGTTAAAATTGTTACCTTTAGAAGTTACTGTGTTTTGGGGACATAAAAAGAACCCTTGCAGTTATGTGGAAGAAGGAATAAGAAACTAGAGGTAAATAATTTTTAAAAACAAAGATTTCTCCAGTTGGACGTGGCCATTTTACCATAATAGATCCTCCTTTACAAGACATGTCCCATTTCAACAGTATTTTTTTCATATTTTATTCAAAAAAGATTTTTTCTTTTCGCTTTAGCTCTTGCTCAGCCTTGCTCAGCTCCCCTCTGGGGCTGCTCTTCTCCAGCTGAACAGCCCCAGGGCTCTCAGCCTTTCCTGGCCACACAGATGCTCCAGGCCCCTCAGCAGCTTCCCAGCCTCCCCTGGACTCTCTCCAGTAGTTCCCTGTCCCTCTTGAACTGGGGAGCCCAGCACTGGACACAGGACTCCAGAGGTGGCCTCCTTAGGGCAGAGTAGAGGGGGAGGAGAACCTCATTAATACCATATCATCAAGGCACGTGGTTTAGTGGTGACCTGGCTGTGCCGGGTTGACTGGACTCAATAATCTTGAAAGTCTCTTCCAACCAAAACAATTCCATGATTCTATGATTTTAAGGCAGTCTTTTCATACCAGCTTTTGTTGTTAATCACTAAACACTAGCACCATCTTTGTAGAACAGTAGGAGCGAAAAAAAATTATTTTTTGTAAAATATCTTTCTCCAAAATATTTTGTTTTGTTTGAATTTTATTTTTTTTTTAACCCATATAAACTCTGCTGGTGCTTTACAGTAGCTGAATGCCATAGTTTAGAGAAGCCCTGTGCTGGACTTAGCCAACGTTGGTTTTGGCAAACAAGTTGGTGGCCTGCTCAGTCTGCAGTGGGAGTAAATTGAGTCTGAGTAATGAGCAGAGTAGCTCCCTGGGAAGAATACCAAGAAAGAAATGAAGGTTTTGCATGAGGGGATCTCATAAATTCAGCTTTTCGAGCAATAATATGTGAGAGGACTCATTTTCTCAGTGAGGAGGTGCACATTGGGAGAGAGAGAGAGGGGATCTTGGCAAAATTTGTGGCTGCTGGGCTGTCTAACCTCACCAGTCCACACTGAATTTTGCCATCTGTTATTCGCCGTATACGGCACGTTGTTGCTGCTGACTCCATCTCACACGTTTGTAGCCAGCCTGGGCTTCACAAACAACTGGGAAGGTTTTCTCTCCCCTTTAGCATATCAAATGTAGGGGCTCTTTTTGACCTAATCCAAAAGGAGACCATTAATACAGTTGTTTTGATCACTGATGCAGCAACCTCATTTCCCTTATCTAATCCCGGAGAAGGGAGATCAGACAGATTACGCAGCACCTTCAGAGACAACTTAGTGCTGCCAGAGAAGGCAGGCAAGAGGTTTTATTTTTTTAGAAACCAAGATTTTATGATAATTTCTTGGTGATAATTTCATGTCCTTAAAAAAAAAAAGCCCAGGGAACTCTGCACTTTGTTTAAGCTCTGTTGATTATCGTAGTGCTCAAAGGGAACACGCTCTGCTACTGCCCCTGCCACCTCAGAATGTGTGGGTGGTTTCTTCTTTACCTCTGTTTCTCATAAAACACAAGCTGCTAAAACAGCTTTGTTTTGTCCTTCTGGTATCCTTCACCAGCATAACTTCATTTAACAGAAATTTCCTGTAGTGGTTGTGAAGCGTTCAGAATCTTCACAAAATAACTGGGTGGATTCCGAAGGAATTTCAAAAAGCATCTCAATAGAATAAAAATTCCGCACTTCTTCGCTCTATGCCTGATGAATGGTGTGCAATTAATCACCAGTGCAAACTCCAGCCTGAAGAATCGAACCATAAAATGCAAAATCAGCAAGGAGGAGGAACTACCAAAAAGCTACAGCTTAAACCCACCAACTTCGATTAGAATTGTGGATGCTAACCCTCAGGTTTTTTTAATTACAGGGATTAATTTGGTTAGAGGCTTAAAGTGAACTGGATCAGCATTTTTGATCATTAGAGGACAGATTACCCCTAATGGGATTCGATAATAGTTGTGCTGAAAGCAAGGGGAAGACGTTTATAAATGATTCTCCAAAGCGGCATTTGTATGATCCAGCAATGCTGCGTTTGCACAAGAGTGGAAGTAGGCTTAGTTTTGTCTTACTGTTCTGCTCTGAAGCAGCAATCAGTGGATTTACATAAGGAACTTCTTCTGCAGGCAACTTCAGGGACTCTGACTCAGGAAAACAAAAGTTGGCTTCTTTGTCTCATTAAATAGAGAACAGCAGCCATAGCGCAAACCTGCGGCACCGGGTTTCAGAGCAGTGTCACATCTGCATCAAACTGCATCCTTCTCTGCTTTGCTCTGCGCCCAGCTCGGGAGTCCTCAGCCCTGGAGAGACAGGGAGCTGTTGGAGCGGGGCCAGAGGAGCCCCAGCAATGCTGGGAGGGCTGGAACCCTCTGCTGGGAGGCCAGGCTGGCAGAGTTGGGCTTGTGCAGCCTGCAGAAGAGAAGGCTCCATGGAAACCTTCTAGGGGCCTTTGAGGGCTTCCAGGGGCCTGTCAGAAAGATGGGGACAGACTTTGACTTGTGACTGTTGGCAAATCACTGTGGAATCCACTCCCATGAGGAAAAATCTACTTTTTGTGGTGAAATGTGGCTGGAATTTTTAAATATGCGTGTAGGGTTTGCCAGATAGCAATCACAATTAAGAATCCAAGTGTCTATTCAGTTGCTGCTCTCTGGGATCAGTCAGGAAGTTTATGGGAGCAGATGTTCAAGTTATTGTCTTAATTTTTGCAGTATTATCTGAATTATTAGTGTTAAATTGAGAATAATAATCATGTTGCTCTCAGTAAGTCTATCCTGCGTTGGATTCAAAGGACTGAATATCACACAACAATACCAACTGAAATTTTTATTTGTGTTGTAGAACATGTGTACGAATTTTTCTTAGAATAATTGACCAGCACTTTGGGCTCCTCTGAGTGTGAACACTGAATGCAGTTTGTTTTATTTCACTGCATTCTTAAGTAAAATTTCACATGCTTAAATAATTACACAAACCACCACAGACCTGTGTATAGCTACAGCAAGAAGCTTATTCTGGATACTTTTGCACTCGTGGCAAATAAAGCTTTTTATTGTCCTTATTTACTTCCATGAAATGAGGAAGGTACCAGGCTTCCCATCTATCTGGCCAAGGAAACGATATTAAGATATTTTGATTCATGAGGCAGATGTGTATCAGTAGCAATTACTAAAAGGGACCCACCAACTAGAGGCTAAAAGACACATTTTCTTGCAAAGGCAGGAGGAACAGAAGTTTCAGCAGCTTTACAAATCAATTTTTCATTTAATTTTTTAATCAGCTTATACACAAAGATCCTGTATTTATCCCTCCATGTTATACTAGCATTTGATCTCATCTTATATTCTGTCTGTAACTTGGGTTAGATATTTCTTATTCTGACCTCTGGAATGGGGTGTTTATGGAGTAGACTGTTCAACTCCTTGATAAAGATGTTGGCATCTGCATTCATCAGGAATTCTTCTAAATTATTAATTTTTTTAATCCTTTCTTTCCTGGCATTCAGCACGTTATTGCTGCACTCAGTATTGTCTTGGTACTTTTAAGCTTTGTTGTACCAGCATCAGCCAACACAAATGTCAGCATTGAGGCTTTTACCTACAAAAAAAAAAAAAGAAAATTATAGAAAAAATTATAAACTATGCTACTGTTAAATGGGACAGGGCTAGTGGACATAAAAAAAATCCCAAACAGAAAACACCACTAAAAAACCTGACCTGGAATCTCTACCAGTCCTTGGAACATTTATTTTTGTGAAATTTTTTGTTTGTTTTAGTTTGATTTTTATCTATTTTTGTTCAGCCGTTCCTTATTTTTGTCCTCTGGGTGTCTCCCTTTTAATTTTCATGAGCTCTTACCTGGTCGAGTTCCATCCAGAGATGGATAAGGATTTGTTGACTTAGTGCAAGAGGATTCTTCTAACGGTGCTCAAACTGCATCAGATTTTTCTGCCTTTCTTTTCTGAGAGCTTATGATTAATGTTCAAAAAGGATAATTGCTCACAAATTAGGATAAATACCGTAGCGATTGAAAAGGTTCTGTAATTTGCCGTGGATTTGGCACTGTTAAACCTTTAAATGAATGGTCTGGATAGTAAAGATGTTCTTCAAATAAAGATTCTAGGGGGGTATGAGTAAGAGAGAAGGTGAAATTTGAGTTCAGAGTGTTCTCGTGCTCCATCTTTCCTTAAGGAAATCAGATTGCAGTAGGATTCAGCTACACAAATAGAGATTTAGGGAAGAATTCAAGAAAAAGGCCACGTGAAACACAAATTGAACCCAAATGAGCAGTGTTATACTCTTGAAAGTGAAACAGAGGTGGGAAATGGCAAATCAGGGTCTGGAAAAGAGAATATTCTCTTCTCACAAAAAAATAGGACACAGGGAATTATCCTTTCACTTTCTTCTATATGAGAGAGGCCTTGGCTGAAATACCCCAGCAAAGGGATGAATTGAAAAGTTCCTTCTAGTTCTGTTACTACTACTGTTCTTCTCTTTGGAATTATTATGATGGAACATTGGGACTACTTTGTGTGCTGCTGGGAAATCCCTCTGACCGATGTGTGACATGTACAGAGAGCTGCCAAGCGCTGCCATGTTCTCTGAAGCCTGTCTGTGCTGTTCCAGACGTGATAGAAATATTTTTTACATGGAGAACGTGTCATGTTCAATAAACCCTTGGGAATCAGGAGGTAGGTGCTTTGTAATCAGCTTTGTCAGCAGCGGAGCTCGGTCGCGTTTATGAAGCGCTCAAGCAGGAAAATTGGATCAGTTAGTTGGGTCTGCCCTCTGGGAATGTGTGGTTTATTTGTATCAAATCCTAGACTGNCAGAATAGAGGGGGAGGAAAACCTCCCTAGATCCGCTGGATGTAATTTTCTTCATGCCCCCCAGGACCCCATGGGCCTCTTGGCCACAAGGGCCAGTTGCTGTCCCATGGAGAACTTAACCATCCACTAGGACTCCAAGGTCTTTCTCCAAGGAGCTGCTTTCCAGCAGGATCACCTCAAATCTGTCCTGGTGCCTGGGGTTGTTCCTCCCCAGGTGCAGGACTCTACACTGGTCCTTCTTGAACTTCCTGAGGTTCCCCTTTGCTCAGCTCTCCAGCCTGTCTAGATCTTGTTGGATGGCAGCCCAGCTCTGCTGTCTACCACTCCCCCTAGTTTTTTTTATCATCAGTGAACTTGCTGAGGGTCCCCTCGACCCCTCATGGCTAATTTTAGAGGTGTTTAGAGGACTCGCTTGTCCGCTTAAAGATGCACCAGCACATCTGCTCTTGCACGAAGTGAACTGATGAGAATTTAATTTCCACAGCTTTGGGAATACTGGTGATTTTTGGTCTCTTGAATAATTCTGTACCTGGGGACTACAGCCGTGCTGGTGCCCGCAGAGATTTTCCCGGCGGGGACTCTGTTCTCTTATCTGTGCCTCGCAGAACTGTTGCGTTACGTTTTCTGCTTCCGTCAGCAGTTGCCTGAGATTCCTCAGATATATCACCTATTGCTTGTACTTTTATCTCCACTTAAGCTCTCGTTGCCCAAAATATGTCTCTAATAGATAAGAGCTCGGCAGACTGATTTGTTAGACTGATTTTTTTACCTCTTGCTTTGCTCTCGCTCGCTGAAAATCTACCTCGGTCCTCCCGTCTTTATGGTTCCTAATCCCTATTGTACCTTTTTTGCTGCAACTTCATTGTCTGCTGGCACTTCCAGATCTTCGTGATTGCTTTTTAATATATTTTAGGTCTCATAATACTACCAAATGAACTCGGTTTAAATGTAGAATACTTGAATAACACACGGAACGAACTCGAACGCGCAGCTGGTCTTTCTAAATGCAAATCCTGCGTTGTACTTCGATTTACTGGAGAGAGGATTCTCTTTCGGAGAGTTCAGTGCTGTCACAGGAAAATCGCCAGAGATGGTTTTTAAACTCCAAACAAACCAAGGCTGCATCGCTCAGCCTCATTTTGTCTTTGCGAATACAATCAGCAGCGAACCCGAGATGCGGGCGCTTCTGCCTTCTCATTCGTAACGGCCTTTTCCCTTTTGTGCCAATCAGCCTTTACTCTGCTGATTGGTGGAGATCCAATTTTTATTGGAGAGGGATCACTGGAATAAATTACGTTTTAGAAATATAAATTTTCTGAATTTTTTTTAGAAAAATAAATTTATGTTTTGGAAAATAGCAGAGTATGTAGAATATGGTCGCTGAACGTGGTTCTTCGGCGTTTTCAGGAAATTTCACGTCTTACTAGAATAGAAAATTAATGTCTTAAGAGCAGGAATGTAACTGCAGCTCCTGTTTAGGAAGTGATACTCCTTAAAAATATATATTTGAGTAGTTACATGTTATCTTAGTGCTTTTACAACTGGAATAGGAAACAATTTTTGCTTTCAACTTCTCGATCACTTCCATAGGTAAAATAAAACATAACTTCCTTCCAGTGATCTTGCGTTGTAAACTGAAATCATATGGCTCTGTGATTCATCTTTCCTTCATTTGGCATCACACTTGAGAGAGCTGAACCATCGCTGCGCTGTTCCTTTGGCACTGATTGTTCAGACTTAATATCCAGAAAATTTTATCTTTTGAACAAACGGAAAGTGATCCCGTGGCTCATTTCCTGATCTATCTAAGGGAAATTGGGTCAATTCAGGAATCTGTGGGTTTTTTCAGCTGGGAAAACTTGCCCCTTTGGATGTAATTCTCTCGTCATAAACTGGGAGCAGTGACCAGCACCAGCAATGAAGTTAAAGCAGCTACATTGGTTTAGAGTGCTAAAATAAAATGGTGTACATCCCCCGAACTTTTCTAGGTCAGGTTGGAGAGGTCTCTGAAGCAACCTTGCAGATGTCCCTGCTCAGTGCAGGGAGGTTGGGCCAGATGACCTTGCAAGGTCCCTTCCCACCCAAACCAGTCTGGGATTCTGTGATTCTAATGTGACCTACCTGGAGAACTCAGGTAGCACTTCCTTGATTTTTGTGTTTTCAAATGTTGTTTTCTCGTATCTGCTGATTCCCCGGGCCTAAGGTTAAACAAACTTCCTTTTAACAGCACTCAGCTGAGTCTCATCACGCTCTGCAAACAAACCTGGCTTAATCTTTTCTCCTTTCGGAAAGGAGAACAAGGGAGATGTTTTTGTCAGGGAGTATTTTTTAATATGTGCCCATGTTCAGCATTGCTTTGGATGTCTGGGCAGCTTCAACTCCAATATTTACCAAAGCGTGTGCGTTTCTGTTTGTGTGGTTTCTCTCGCAGCGTAGTCCTTTCCTTCAAAGAAGGTAGCTATCCCATGAGATTTATTATTCCATGCTATAAACATCACAGAGACCGTTTAGTTATATTTCTAGATGTTTTTTTTATCTGTGTGATTAACCAATTCAGCTTTCAAGAAGCCAGATTCTAAATGTAAGTGACCCTGTACTGGAAGGTCGAGGGAGGTGCTCCTCCCCCTCTAGTCTGCCCTGGTGAGACCACCTCTGGGGTGTTGTGTCCAGTTCTGGGCTCCCCCATTCAAAAGGGACAGGGAAATACTGGAGAGAGTCCAGCAGAGGCTACAAGGATGATGAAGGGTCTGGAACATCTCTCTGATTGAGAAAAGGCTGAGAGCCCTGGGGCTGCTCAGTCTGGAGAAGAGAAGCCTGAGAGGGGAGCTGATCCATGTTTGCAAATCTCTGCAGGATGGGGGACAAGTGGAAGGGGCCAGGCTCTTGTCAGTGGTGCCCTGGGATAGGATGAGGGGCACTGGGCACAAACTGGAACCCAGGAGGTTCCACCTCAAGAGGAGGAGAAACTTCTTCCCTGTGAGGGTGCTGGAGCCTGGCCCAGGCTGCCCAGAGAGGTGGTGGAGTCTCCTTCTCTGGAGACTTTCCAAAACCCCCCTGGATCTGTTGCTGTGTGTCCTGCCCTGGGTGATCCTGCTCTGGCAGGGGGGTTGGACTTGATCTCCAGAGGTCCCTTCCAACCCCTGCCATACTTGGATTCTATGAAATGCTGCCATCCAAACACCCAGGCAGAATTTCATGGATGTGCATCCCTAAGTAGGACCTCAGAGACACTCCGAGGTCTGCTGACATTTCAAATAAAATTTAAACCAAGTTCCACATACCAAATGGCTGAAAGGAAATGTGAATTAAATAGGTTGGGTGGCCAAAAATAGCTGCAATTTACAGCCAGTTTAGTCTTCAGAAATATATCCTTTTTTGTTCTGGAGCATAAAAATGAATGGTATCAACTGTAGAATTTTCCTTCTTCCTTTAGCTCCGTTTCATTCTCTTTAGCTGGACCTAACTCCATCATGGATCATAAAAAAAAAACAAAAAAAAACCCAAAACAACAAAAAAAAAAACACCACCCCAAAACCAACATCTTGAAATCTATCCAACATTGTTTTGCTGAAAAAGATTGGCCATTTCCTCACTAAAAGAGGTGAAATATTTACCCAATTGAATTATGATGGGCTGTGCCTAAATGCCTAAATGAATGCAATGACTTTCAAAGTACCAAATCAGTTTGATTAAACTAATTAACCAAAGATAAAGAGCTGACCTATGAAAATCAGGAAGACCTTTTCTCCCACACCCGTAGGTAGAGTCCTAAGAAAGGAAATGACCCTCAAGTTCAAATAAGACTTAAACTTTAACACATCTTAAAGTTCAGCAAATTCTGAACAGTAAAAACAAAAAAAACCCCAAACAACTCTAACTCCAGGGTACAAACCTGTTAGAAAAACTGAGACATCAGATTAGTTGGAATTTATTAGTGCCCACAATCAGTTTATTGCTAGACACCAGACATTTCTTACAACATTTTATTACCACGAGAGTATCAGTGCTTTTCATACGACTATCACTTTCTGAAACTTGTGAAGCTTCACCTTTTCGTCCATGTTTTGTGGAAATTAGTTGATACTTTGCCACTTTCTCAATGCATTTTAAAAAAACTGCATTCCTGATTCCTTGTTCTAATTCTGGAGAGAGGAACCTTGACATCTAATTTCCAAAATGAATGGAAGTGTAAATATAGAAAAATGGGAAAACAATCTCCCTGTTTTGTGATCCTGCACGGACACTTGCTGAACCTGCTGAAAAATTCTGCCATCGACACCAGTTTCTCAAAAGCTGAGCATCCAGCTGACTCATGTGGGCACATAGCGATTGGGAATCCATCCAAAAGTTGTGATTTCTTGGAATTTGTCATCCTAACAGTTTAGAATTAATGCACAGCTCAACATTTTAGTCTCCGATATCTGACTGACACTTCATCTCTTAGTTAACTACCTCTACCTGTTTTATAGAAAGCTTTCTGTAAAATCTTATTAAAACTCTCTTTCAGTTGCTTCTTCTGCGATGGAAAGGTGCAGGATTTTATAGAAATTATATTTCTAGATATATTTTCTATACGACTCATCCCTGGCATCATTCCAGGGGAGGTTGGATGGGGCTCTGGGCGACCTGCTCTAGTTGCAGATGTCCCTGCTTTTTGCAAGGGGATTGGACTAGATGGCCTTGAAAGGTCCTGTCCAACCCAAACCAGCCTGTGATTCTATGATCCTATGATTCCATGATCCTACCATAAAACTCTCTATCAATCTAAAAAGATGAAGTATTCTTTACATGTAGATTTTTTTGCAAAACAGCTTCATATTGCCTATAGAATTTTAACAAAAGAGAGAAAGTGTCTACACAATGGACAGCAAAGCAAGTGTACAATTCTAAACATCTGCGGGAAATTCCTAGCACATGCTCTTCTTCCTGACACAGTTGGGTTTTTTTACCAGCCATGATCGTTCTCTTGATTATCTCGTTTGTTATCCGCCTGCAACGGGATGACACCAAACAGAAGGGATTTTTGTGAACTTCCCAAAGTGCCTGTGCCTCCTCTGGCAAGTCTGCAGGAGAAAAAATCAGAGCTTTTTCAGCTGAACAGCTGTCTGCAAGAAAAGCTTTGAAAACACCCTGGCACATCAGCTGGCTTCCTTTGGAAAGCTGCTGCCGCTTTGATTACACTCATTTTCTTCTCAGGCCTCAGCCTCTTTTAAACGTGGCTCAGATCTCAAGTCCTTGATGGAGTTTTAAAGCAGGACAGCTCGGGACCACCATTTGTTAACACATCAGCAAATTCCTGGCAGGAATGTGTTGTTCAGTTCAGTATACTCTGGGATCAATCGGTTGCTGTGAACTAGGCTGGGAATCACTTAATCAGGATACGGTCCTGCTGAAAAAAAACAAAACACCACTCTGGTGGTTTGGAAATCTTGAGATTCTGTGTTTTTCACGTGCCTGGGGTTGCTGATGCCGTGTTCAGGTGTAATCGCTACAGATACAGCTGCAATATTCACAGGACAGCGTGTTTGTTGTTTTTAACAGCAGCCACGAGTAATTGCCTTAAGGTGAAGTGAGGTACAAACCAGACTTACACACCTCAAGTAGTTCTGAAGTTCTGGGAATAAAGATGCCTACCCTGTGTGTGAAGCAACAGCCCATTTCAAAGGTTTCTCAAAGAAACCACTGACCAAATCTGCAGGCACGTTGGTTGACTTCCTATCTTCTCATCCTTTATCAACAACAGCTTCCTCTGGTATGATCTTTCCAGCTATCAAAAATCAGAATAAACACAGCGTTGGGCTAAAGATGATGATCTTGGTCAGAAGACAGACCCAGGATCAAGGAAAATCAAAATGAGCTAAGCATTTATGTTGGACTTAATGTAGTTAAGCCTTGGTTTGGCAGCAAACTTTTGAACATCTGCTTCCTACTCTACTGCCCTAATTCCACGTTTGCGCGTTGGAGTCAATGACAAAAATACTATTAACTTCAGATGGCCCGTAACTAAAATAAACTGATGTATGCAAACTAAATTGGGAATGAAAACCAAAGTGTCAAATTAAGCAACAGGAAAAAAAATAGCCAAGTCTTGGGAATTAATAGCCCCACTCACACTGATCTAAGGAAGAAGAAATGTTGTATGTTCAGGATCTATTTCCCTATGAGACTTCACCAGGCAATGTTCTTACGACTGCTTGAGTGACAGAGAGAATGTGGCTCCATTTTTTTTTTCTTTTTTTTTTTTTTACTGAAAATAATCAAAACCACCTGTGATGGTTCTGAATCAAATCAGTTAAAGAAAACCAGCTCAGACGGCTTTGAGAATGAGCATGATAATGTGGGACGAGCTGGTGTCTCCTGTTAAGACTGAAAGGACCAGGCTCTTGGTTTGTACGGTGTGTTTAGGGTAGATGCTGATCAAAAGCTAAAGGATGGGCGGGGGGGAAAGAGGCTGGGGCCAGACTCTGCTCAGGGGTGCCCAGCGCCAGGACAAGGGGCACCAGGCACCAACTGCAACCCAGGAGGTTCCCTGGGAGCAGGAGGAGCAACTTGTTTGGTGGGAGAGGGTTGGAGCCTGGCCCAGGCTGCCCAGAGAGCTTGGGGAGTCTCTGCTCACCCTGCTCAGGGTGACCCTAGTTCCAGAGGGGTCTTCCAACCCCCACCATGCCAGAATTCTGTGAATATTTCCAACCCTCAGTGGATTCCTTCACAGTGCATCTGCCAACACGAAGCATCTCCTAGAGAAAAAAATACCCCCCACCTACGTTATCAACAAACCAGATTCCCTTTGGAGAAGTCTGCCAAAAGTCCTGTTGGTGTTTTTTGTGATATTATGTTCTCCTAAAGAAGCTCACTGAGTGCCAATGTGCTTGCTCAAGTGTGAACAGACCTTTGGTTTAGCTCTCTGGGTCTGAGGAGACGTTACATTCCTGCAAGAAACGTCCTTATCGCTCTTCTGTACTTGACGTTATCTGTGCAAGGGGCAATAGAGGCCTTAAAATACCTTGTGCCTCTGGACAACCCTGTCACCAGCTGTGGAATGAGCCTGTCCTCACTGTTTGTTCCTGCTGTAGCTCTTCAGAGATGTTTAACCCTACATCCTTCTCACCTGCAGGTGTTCATCACAACCAGACAGCCTCTGTGGGAAGAAAGCAGAGGGGAAATCATCTCCATCAAGGAAAACTGCCGTTTTCTCATCAAGCTGCTAACACAACAAATAGATCAAGTTATTTATTTCCCCCTAAATAGCTGAAAATGTGTTCTTAGCAGAAATATGGATTAGGCTTTGATCTCCCTGGCATAAATCTGTATTGATTCTATTAACTGCCTCGGGCTTTTATGTAATTGAGAGAAGAATCGGGCCCGTGATATATTAAGACAGCCTTGAGCCAGCTTTCAGACTGGAATTAGGGATCCGCTGAAAGGGGAAAAGTGTTTGTTATGATAAATACTGACAGAAATGCGGCTCTACAAGCCAAGCACTCGCGGTGTGATAACACTACCCGGCCTCGCAAGAGCCAAAGAGGAAGCTAAAGCCAGACAGGGAAACAAAGAAGGATCAGGAGGCTCAGACAGAACACGAACAGAAAGACCATTTGTCAAGCAGCGGCCTTTTCTTCGTCAAAAATTGGCTAGGAAAAATCCTGATGTCTAATGGATCCATCAGACAATTAGGGGTGAAAGACTGAACGATGTAGCTCAGCTTCATCGATCGATCACCGTACAGAACCTGTTCCTCTGCAGTTTCTCCTCTGACTGGACAAAATAAGAACCAAGGGTTTGTGTCTTCACTTTTAAAGTTTCACTCCTTGCCTCGGATATTCACAGTTTCCAGAAGCTTCACAAGAAATTCAAAGAAACTGAGGATTTTTTTAGGAATAATCCCACAAAAGTTTATTTCTCCTTTTTCAATGTGGAGTAATTTCTTCCTCAGTGTGTGGAGTTCCTGTTTTGTTTTGATGAGGTTTGGGTTTGACCGATGTTTTTGGAGGCAGGGTGCGTTGTCATCACATCTTTTCTGTCAATCCCCTTCCAAACAATTTGACTCTGTTGGCCAGTTTAAACAGATGTGGTGGAAGAATGAAAATCTTAAAGATAGTTCAGTTCCTACAAGTTTCCTGAAAACTGTCACCTGACTAGAGAAGAGAAACCCAGTTAGTGGTCTTTCTGAGCAAAAGTGTAAGCTAATTTTGCCTGCTTTATCACAGAATCACAGACTGATAGGGGATGGAAGGGACATCAGGAGATCATCTCATGCAACCCCTCTGCCAAAGCAGGCTGCACAGGAACAGATCCAGGTGGGTTTGGAAAGTGTCCAGAGAAGGAGACTCCACCACCTCTCTGGGCAGCCTGGGCCAGGCTCCCTCACCCTCCCAGCAAAGAAGTTTCTCCTCCTGTTGAGGTGGAACTTCCTGGGTTCCAGCTTGTGCCTACAACTGGCATGTGAACTGCTGGCCAGGCTATGACAGGTGCCTCACAGACCATTGATAAAGCAAAAAAAAAGGCAGCTAGAATTGCTACGAAGTTCTAAGAATCCTCAAGAGGGTGGTTTTGAAGGCATTGAGAGGGTTGGTAAGTGCATTTCTGGGGCTGAGGACGTGAACCGATGGGAAAGCAAGCTGAGTAGTTTGACTTTCTGCCATAAAAAGTCGCAGGGTAATAAGCGATAGGGAAAGATCAATGTTCTGCTTTCAGTTCTGCCGCAGCTCCCTTGGGTGTAACACCAGGTCAGTCATCCAATCAGCCAGGGCATCACATTCCCATAAAATAGGGATAAAATACTTACTGTACAGGTTACAGGGAGGGCATTTGTTTTTGCCAGAAAAAAAAAAAAGAAAAGACTTTGCAGTGTTAGAGAAACCTATAGAAATGCAAAGTATACATGAATGGAACACAGAGGAGAGCCTAGGTGGGCGTTACGTCGCCCAGTTGGCATAATGAATTAACTCTGAACTGGGACCAGGGTTGGTTTCTCATCAAAATTCACTCACTGAAAATCCCCACTCCAGCTTAAGCCAATGGAGACGAGACGTTTCCTTTCTGTGGACCTTCTTGTTCTTCAAGTGTAGACCCTTGGCCACCACCTCCTCTGACAGTTAGGCCTTTGAGACACAACCACCTGACCTTGAGTCCAGCAGAGACTTCTCAGAGACACCCTTTGCTCATCCTTCTCAAGAACCTCGTGCAGTTTTGAGTTTTTCTGCGCTACGCACAAATCTCTACCTGCAGCACTTTATCTATAAACAGAATCATTTTAAAGAAGCCTAAAGGTATCTCGAAAGTAAAAGGTAACTCGGCCTTCCTCGAGGGGTCAGTGACTATATTCAGGCAGGAGACTCAAGTTATCTTGGCTGGTATCAGCCAACTACTCTACTGGACACGTCCTCCTGTGAAAGTGGGTCCGTTTGCTTCCACTCTCCTCCTGTCTGAGGTTTTCCATGTCTGCATGAGGCTTGCCTCTTACAAATCCTTATTTAAATTCTTGCTTTACCTCTTGGCTGCTTTGGTGGCTTCTGTTGTCCCTGTGGGCCAACTGGCCACTCTGGTTTGTGTAGGACAGGGTGACCCAATTTTCAAGATACTGTCTTGAAAATTGACATGTGGTACCTGATGATTACATTCAACCTGGGAAGAAAGCAAACTTTTTTTTTAAAGTGATTTCTGCATATGGATGTAGAGACATTTAGGAGACAATAGATGTCAGAGAAACAAGTCCAGCTTATAATCGTGAACTTAACCTGGAGTTCAACCTTCACTCATTAGGTTCCCCAAAACACTGTGCTTTCCTCATCTTCCTGGGCAGTTCACCCCATTTTTGAGCTGATCAGATTGGTCTGTCTTTGTTCAGAGAATCAAGCATAGAATGGTGTTTGGGTTGGAAGGAACCTTAAAGATCATCCAGTTCCAATGATGGCTCCTGTTTGGCAAAAATAAATTTGAAATACTTACAGTGGTATCTTAGGAATACGAACACTAAATAAGTTCTGACAGCTGGAGTACAGGGAATCAGGTTTATACTACAACCCCGTAGGTTCAGCAGCGATCTTTGAGATGGCAGCTGCCATCTCAACTGTTGGCACGTGGTGTGGGTTGTAATTGAAGCTTTGTTAATAATTAGAGCAGTCCATTCTGAAGTGCTTCCCTGCAGATTCCTGAGATTTTGTGGAGGTCAGACTTCATTCTCTTACAACTACCATAAATACCTTTGGTTGTCTTTCTTGCTCTCAAATTAGCAGCTGCTGTTCCTTTTTTTAAAACGACCTTCTCCGCTCTGTAGATGCCAAGACTTAAAATAGCAAAAAGGGTTAAAGAATTGAAATGCTTTCCGTTTGAATTTTCTCCTCTCAGTGATAAGGGCATGTATGGTTCTGCTGTGGCTTTCTGGTCCTTTCATCTTGTCATTCTGGTACTTCTTTCCCCAAAAAGCCACTATATTAAATGAATTATTAAGTCACTATATTAAATGAATTATCTGTTCAGAAAACTAGTCATGAAACCAACCAAGATCATTTCATGCAAGTCAGCAATGTAAAAAAAGAAAAAAAAATACATAAATCTAAGCATTTTTGGTCTCAGAACAACCTGAGTTTTAATTTTTTCTGAATGAGCTGGAAGTTAGAAAACAAGATGAATTACAGCAGGAAAGAATAAAGGCTGCAAAAGCTTGTCATTACTACTTCTGCTGTATTATGGGTAAGCTGAGGCAAAAATATGGGTCCTGTTAAACACCAGATCACTTATGACAGAGGAGTAATCTTGTTCCATTGAGTTGTATTTCCCTCCTAGTCGCTCTATTTAATTGGTCTCATTTTGTAAGTTATTCCCATCACAACTTTCGTCCAGTTTGACAAAGTCGTTTGATCAATCCCTCCTACGCCGGGATCCATCTGCCCACGTTGTTACAAGCAGCAGGACAGAGCAAACTGGCCATTTGCTAGGATTGAAAATGGAAAATATTACCCTTTCTCGATGTCCTTACACCTTACATCTGTCTCTGTCCTCTCCAAAACGCAGCGTATCAGCCTCCTGCTCAGCCGTCGTTATGTCCAGATTGACTCTTTCCATATTTTATTACAAGCTCAGGTTTCTCTTCAGCCCGGGGATGTTGGAAAGTATATTAAAGCTTTAATATTTCATGCAAAACTAGGTTATGTAATGGTTTCACGTGTAAAGTAGGTGAACAGATGGATTTCTGCTCTTGTGAGCTGAACTAGATTAAATTAGAACTAGATTTATCTAGATTAAATTACACGGTCTTAATAAGGTCATTTAGAAACAGAAAAAAAATATAAAGGCATCATGAAAACCATCACAAAAAAAAATTATCATCAACCTTTATTTGAAGAAAAATAAGTAGAACTTTTTAGCTGGAATCAATTTCTACTTTGTTCTTTTCCTAAGTAGGGATAAGAAAAGCTTAAGAACATATTGTGTGCTCATTCAGCTCTCTCGTAACATGGGAATTTTCTAACGGCGAGATGAATTTCTTCCAATCAAATCTCCTATCCCGTGTGACAGAGGATTAGCGGCTGCTCCTAAGCAGATGTTCTGTTTGTCACAGGTATTCTGGCCGGCAGCCAACAGCTGCTGAGAGGTGGTTTTGCAGAAACCTCTCATCTGCTTCACAGGAAGAGGGTAGTGTCTCCTGCCACCTGCCTAAGAGCCGCTCCTCTCGGACAAAACCAGTGTTGGAGCTACAGTGATGGGCTCTTGTGGCCGAGAAGGTCAATGGTTTCCTGGGGGGTGTTCAGAAGAGTGGCCAGAAGGTCGAGAGAGGTTCTTCTCCCCCTTTACCCTGCCCTGATGAGGCCACCTCTGGAGTGTTTGATCTAGTTCTGGGCTCCCCAGTTCAAGAGGGACAGGGAAATACTGGAGAGAGTCCAGCAGAGGCTACAAGGATGATAAAGGGACAGGAACATCTCTCCTGTGAGAAAAGTCTGAGAGAACTGGGGCTGTTGAGTCTGGAGGAGAGGAGCCTGAGAGGCGATTTTATTCATGTTTCCAAATCTCTGCAGGGTTGGGGTCAAGCAGAAGGGGCCAGGCTCTTTCCAGTGGTGCCCTGGACGAGGGGCAATGGGCACAAACTGGAACCCAGGAGGTTCCACCACAATAGGAGGAAAAACTTCTTTGGTGTGAGGGTGATGGAGCCTGGCCCAGGCTGCCCAGAGAGGTGGTGGAGTCTCCTTCTCTGGAGACTTTCCAAAACCCCGCTGGATCTGTTCCTGTGTGTCCTGCCCTGGGTGATCTTGCTCTGGCAGGGGGGTTGGACTCAGTGATCTCCAGAGGTACCTTCCAACCTCTACCAGTCTATGATTCTACATCTGCTACTCCTTTTATGTCCCGCTACTTGCATTTGAAACTCAACCGCTTTCAAAATCCAAATGCTTTTTCTTGATGAAATTCTTCAGCGGTTTTTTTTCATGCACCATGTAGCTGGTGCATCACCCTGAGATGCTCTGGTTAACATCACTTAAATGAGAACAGGATTTAAGAGGAAATGTATGTACCTTAAAGAGAGGTCAAATCATCTGTCCTCATTATTGTTGGTCAAAATATTGATTTCCACAGGAAGAATAATCGATCAGATAATATTGTTTCTACCCATGACTCTCCCTAAACAGTGATTTGTGTTGTTCCAAAGCTTAGAGACTACTTTTTCACACTGCAGCAAGCAGCAAACAAGCAGCTGAGGACAGAAAACATTCCTGGACAAAGCAAAAAGCTTGTGTAAATCAAGGTGCACAGACAGAGAATATTGACCTTATTTCAAAATATATCTCTTTTCTAAAGCTGTGGTCCACAGCCAAGTATTTTACCCTTAAATGTAGTCAGAAAAGCTTCCAAAATCAGTGCTACTAGATACAAAAGTTCTTCAGGTATGGAAGAGGGGTTCCTAAAAGAAGAACTCCGGATTACAAAATCTTGTCTGGGGATTATTTCTCCAAGAACTAAAATCTAAACCACCCAAATTCTGCAACTAAGTCTGATAAGGTTGATGGAGCTTTAGACAATCACAGCAAAACGCGTGTGAGAAGGAGCAAAGTGTACAAGAATTTTCCCTCTTCTAAGGGAAAAATAATCTCTGAAAGAAACAACCAACACTGAGATATCTTTTAGAAGCAGAGTGAAATATTCTGGTTGACTTACAGTGCAGAGTTCAGCGAGGACAAAAAAAAACAAACCAACCTTCAAAGGGGGTTTTTATCTCAGTTTCAGCTTTTTCCAGTGGTGTTTGGGGGGATTTCTCTATGGCAAGGAAATTCCCCTTTTATTTGGGGGTGTCTGAAAACATCAGGGAAAAGAATCACACAAAACCCTGGGAGAAGAAGTTTTTCTAATTTTGATAATAGTATTTGATCTTCTTGGGAGATGAAGAGAGGGTCTGGGGTTGGAAGAGCAGAAAGAAAAAAAAAAAAAGAGAAAGAGCTCTTGAGGAGGAGAGATCAGCTTTGCTTTTTAATGCTTAAACTAAATTCTTTAACTAAATGACTTTTATCAGAAAGGCGAGGTGAGAAATCCCTATTACACCCAGATTCATTTGTTCTTGCTTATAAAAGAACTATCTGGGGCACAGTTCAATTTTTTAATTTTTTTTTTTCCCTTTTGTCTGGCTGTTTTCATAAGGAGCTTGAAAATCAGAAGTGAAATCAGTGTTTTAAAGAAACTGTATCTCTCTAAACTCTTTTGTTTGCCAGTTTTTCACACCTTTGCAACCTCTTTGACCTAATCCAAACAAAACTAAGCAAATCACACTTTTATCACAATATTATTGTTTTAAAATAAGATCTCCTTGTTCCCCTGTTGCAGACAACCAGATTTGAGGGATTATAATTAATTTTTTTTAAGCTGTTTCAAATATCCAGGAGGATTCCATAACTTTATGATACACTTTTTTTTTGCATTTTAAAAATATTTTCCCTCTTACTGTATTAAGCAACCCTTTGAAAGAAGATAAGGAAAATTTAAGTGTCAGGAAGCACAAGGGCAATCCCCAAACTCTTTCAATTCTTTCACTTGAAGAGAAAACCAGAGGAATTCCACCTTTTTCCATGACTTGTTCTACCTGTGTCTGGCAGCCTTTCCTGGAAGCTGTAGCTCCTGATCCTTGCTGGACTCAGAACGGATGGAGAAGGTGGTGGATTTTACCACATAAGCAGAAGCCATTGTGTTATAAATCTGATCAGAGGAGAGAAAATGAACGGGTTGCACTGACATCACTTTCACTTTTATCAAATTTCAGAAGAGAAGGGATGGGGTTGGGAAAGATCCTGGTAATGTGGGTCACTTCTGAGTGCTGCAGAGGTACAATCGAATCTGTTCATGTTCCTTCTCGTTGTCAAACCTGTAATCTACAGGTCATGGCTGGAATCAATGACTTTAAAGGTCTCTTCCAACCAAAATAATTCTATGAATCCCTCAGAGTATGGAGAAGACCAGAAAGAGCGAGGTATTGCAGACGAGATTGAGGGAACATCGTTCCATAGGTGTCTATACTATCTCCATAGGCTTTAGTTAATATTTAGTTTTGTAGTTTTATCTTAGATACTGTTTTCAGAAAAATTCATGAATTTACAGCATCAGGAATGAGTGGGGGTTTTGTCATTAAAAGGCTTTAAAACTCTATGTTGGTGATGCCCTGGCTGAAAG
Source organism: Baryphthengus martii (assembly GCA_013396935.1). Classification (NCBI taxonomy): domain Eukaryota; kingdom Metazoa; phylum Chordata; class Aves; order Coraciiformes; family Momotidae; genus Baryphthengus; species Baryphthengus martii. The sequence goes on from VWZK01019972.1 coordinate 37,788, forward strand.
CCTGTTCAGCTCCACGACCTGTAGCTGCACAGACCAGGTCCTGGGAACTGCTCATTCCTTTCCACCCTTTTCTGGAATGTTTGGAGCCCCTGGGAGAGAAGAGCAAGGGAAAAAAATATCTGTATGGATTGCAGAAAGCAATCAGTGGAAAGGTGTTTGACAGTTGGATGGGAACAGTCTGTGCTAATAGATATAATTCTGGGCGGGACGCAGAAAACAAACACAGAGTGGTTTACGTTGGAAAAAAAAATGGGTAAAAAGGCGCCTTTTAGAGGGAGATTTCAAGTAGCATTTTGCCAACTCAGGTGATACCACCTTAGCTCCAGAGCAGTTCATTAGGACAGATAATAATGAGCTGTGAACTTTTGCATCCTTTTTTTTTTTTTTTTGCTGGTACATTTGACACGGGACTGAATCCGAAAGAATAGCTCACGAGACTACACAAAGGGGAGTCCTCTAGCTGGGTAAAAGTGATTGTGAGACCAGAGGAAAACAGGAATATTGATAGAAGCATAAAATCAGCAAAAAAAAAAAGACAAAAAATAATAAATCAGTGGTACCTGCCAAGACTGACATGCTGAGCTTTTATCATTTTGCTTCAGCGAGGTATTTGGCCCAGGAATGCTGAACGATAGTCAGTGTTGGTTTCTGGTTTATGTTTAACCTCTGAATGTGCTAAGCAGGAATGCAGGGAATCAGTTTGATTTTGAAATCCAACCCAGCAGTTACGTGGGAGGGACTGCACCGATCTGTGGTCATAAGGTAGAAAAAAAAACCGATCGGGAGTGGGTTTTGCCGTGGAACTTTCCTCTAATGCCATCCTGGAATGTTCTTCTTTCTACGCCAACACAAGCAAACTTAAAAACTCCAGGTGATGCTCGGGCCACGGATTCTTACCAGCAACAGGGAATACTTTATTTAATGGATTAAGGTTTCACTCTTCCCAGGCTCAGCTTAATTCTGTTCCCTACTGCAAAATAACGCAGAAATTGGGATTGTGCTTCCAGCTCGCTGTGAAGGGCACCGTTCAACCGGTGTGTCACTGCAGGGCAGGATGACGGCCTCCCTCAAGGCTTTAGGTTTTAATAGGTGCCCACACCTGCTTTATTTCATGGATTTTATGTATCGCAGGTTTCCCTGACTAAAATTACATGAAGAGTTCCTGTTTGATTACATTTAGTTAGTGTTTAATTACACTTTTTCTCTGCTTTCTGTGAGCCAGTTGTCACGTAAGAGTCATAGAACCATAGAGTCATAAAATGCTAGAATGGTTTGAGTTGGAAGGGACCTTAAAGATCATCCAGTTCCAACCTCCTCTGCCACGGGCAGGGGCACCTCCCACTACAGCAGGTTGCTCCAAGCCCCATCCAACCAACCTGATCTGGAAAACTTCCAGGGATGGAGCATCCACAGCTTTCCTGGGCAACGGGGGGCCAGGGTGTCACCACCCTCAGAGTGGAGGTTTCAAATAAATAATACACCTGAAAGCAGCAAATTCTGCCCTTTCGTAAAACCAGCAGCTGCTTCAAAATGTGGAAAAGCTTTAATTTGGTGAGATTCAACAAAGAAGGAGAGAGGAAAAGAAAGAAAATTCAAACATAAGGTCCATTTTAGGACTTTTTTCAGTAATTCCTCATTTATTTCCCAGAAAACCCTAACAAAGTTCCTCTTCAGAGGGATGAACTGTTAAGAGAGGTAGCTTGGCAGGAGGTTTGAAGGATGGAGAACTTTTACTTCTGCTTTTTATCTGTGTTTTGATTGACACAGGAATGTGCTATTAGACTGCTGGCATATTTCTTTCAGCTGAAACGTCCTTGTGCGCTGTTTATATTCAAGACAACGTTTCAGCTTCCAGACCATCCCGATTTTGTACCTACACCAGAGCAAGACCTCCTGGTCAAGCCATGACAGACTATTTACCAGTGCAGCCTGATAATATTGTTTCCAAAATCAGAGGAGATGTTGTGAATGCTGCTTTCAAGGACTGGTTAAAGCCCCTCAAGGTTATGCCTTCCTTGAATCTCTGAATTCCCAAAGAGGAAGAGTATTAAAAGAGCAGGATCAAGGTTAGAGGCTCCTAAAATTAGACTTTCCAGCTGTGTTTTGTTTTTGCTGGGTGTGTACGACCACAGAGATCATCTGTGCAGTTGGGCTTCTGTACAACACCAGAAAGAGCTTTTTTTTTTTTTTTTTTTTTTCCCAAACTGCCATCCTTCATTAGAATGTCAAAGCCTTGAGGTTCAGTACTTACATTTTACATATGTTCCTCTATCCGTTCAAGGTGCATGATGTGAACTGATAACGTAGCCGTGCACGGAATCCCCCAAGAAAGCTTTTTGGAGTCAGGTAACTAAAACTGTCCCTTAATTTCAGATTTAGTTATGGGTTTTTTGGAGTTTATTTTGTTCTAGACAACACTGGAAAAAGGCAACACATCCTACAGACGTCGTGAAACAATATTTCTGGATGTTTTAGCTCGGAAAACCCCAAAAGATAAGTCTTGCTTCTTCTTGTTTATTTGTATTCTTAATTTGAGCAATTTCATGTCACTCTTCTGCTTTTGCAGCAGTTTCACTTTCCAGGAGGGCATCAGGACTCCTCTAAATTACAGTGGCTTCTAATGACCCCAAGGTTGTCTTAGAAACTGAGCTGCTGCTGTGCTGCTTCTGATGCCTCCATGTTGCCCTCTCCAAGCCCAAATCTTTTATTTGGTGGTGAAGACTGGGGATTTAGGACTGGACTCTGCGGAATTAGGCTAAATCAGGTAGGATTTACTTGGCAAAAGGGGTCAGGATGCTCTCTGCAGAGGTCTGGGCACCTACCCTGATGGCAGAGTCTAGCTGGACCATTTTACACCTTGTCATGTCCAAAGAGGAGCACTAAGATCAGTAGAGTGAATTGAAAATTTACATTTTAAGCCAGGAAAGTCAACAAATTCAAGTTTGTACAGATTTATATGAAGAGGACAACCAAGTAATAGCGGGTTTGCTTTTATACAGTAATTAAACTGTTCACAATATGATTAAACTGAAATCACTCTATAAATGAAATTGTTGCAGCAGGTCTAGAGGAGGCCAGAGCAATGATGGGAGGGCTGGAACCCTCTGCTGGGAGGCCAGGCTGGGACAGTTGGGCTTGTGCAGCCTGGAGAAGAGAAGGCTCCAGGGAGACCTTCTGGGGGCCTGTCAGGGCTTCCAGGGGCCTGTCAGAAAGATGGGGCCAGACTTTGGAGCAGGGCCTGTTGGGACAGGACAAGGGGGGCTGGGTTGGAACTAAAACAGAGAAGATTTAGACTGGAGAGAAGGGAGGAATTGGTGGTGAGAGCCTGGCCCAGGTTGCCCCGAGAGGTGGTGGCTGCCCCATCCCTGGCCCCATTGCAGGGGAGGTTGGATGGGGCTCTGAGCAACCTGCTCTAGTTGCAGATGGCCCTGCTCCCTGCAGGGGGGTTGAACTCGATGACCTCACAAGGTCCCTTCCAACCCATCCTGTGAAATTAGTTGAGGCTGCTGAGACCACATTCAAGCTTTGGAAGGGCTCTCCTCTGCAGGCTAGTTGATTTGAGGTAGGGTGCAATCAAGACCCTTCTCCTAAACCGCTGTAGGAACGAGGCCAGTGTTGCCACCTTTTCACTTTGCTACTCCTACTTTTCCTAGAAGCCACCCAGCAGCTATCCCCAGATTCCTTCATTCTGCGACAAAAGGGAAATAATGTGGCAAAACAGGATTTACAGGGCTGGTTATATCTCTGTTGGAATGTCAGGAGAATTCAAAGTTTCTTTTTCAGAATGTGCTTTCCCTTAGACAAAATGAGGTTTGCAGAGACCTTTGGACCACAGAGGTTTTAAAGATGTTTCAAAAGCCAGAACCCTGTGTGCAAATAAGAACATATATAAATATCTGGGTGGGTTGTTTCATTGTTTTTGTTTTGTTTTGTTGGTTTTTTTTTGCCAAAGGTCAGTAATGTAAATAGTCATGTGAGAGAAGGAAGTGGTAAAGGGCACCAGACTGGAACTCGAGGCTGGGTTCAGCTCCTGGCTCTGCTGCAGTGTGTGACTGCAGGCAATTTACAGATACAGGATTTCACTACCTCAACAGGCTGCTATTAATTGCTCCCCGTGCCTGAGGTCCGTGTTAGGAGGGATGAGAGCAGGGAGTCCCCTCTGTGAAGCAGCAGCTGGGTTGCTTTCTATGGCCAAGGCACCTCTGTCAAAGTTGACCTGAGTGTCTCCACACAGCGCTCCACAGGTAATCCAGGCCATTCCCGGCTTCCCAGGGCTCAGCTTCACTCCTTCTGTGCTCTGTGAAGTTATAAAATTGACATTTCAGACTAGGAAAATCAATTACAGGACTAAAATTAATCATAGAGGGGGAGGAAAAAGACCTCATAGTAGAAGAATGAGGGGAGGGATTTTTTTTTATTTATTTTTCTCTAGCGCATATGAATTCAATTTCGGAGAGAAATGAATCTCAGACTGTTAAGCACATGAGGAGACCTCTGAGGAGTCAGAACAAAGGGTCTCTTAAACGATAATATGTCATTCTACCAGGCCGTGATTGTAGCGAAATGTTTTTGTTGTAAAACATTTGTCTGACACATGCTTGTAAAGCTGCCAGAAAGGAAATCCTACTTCAACAAAACAGCCGTGAGCCTCAAAAGTGGGGTTTCAGTTCAAGATACCCCTGATTTTTTTTATTATTTTTTTTCCGTGACTTTTGTTTAGTTCATGCCAATGACTAGAGAGCACCGGTAAATTAAACGCGAGCGTAATTGATCTTCCTACGGGATGGTTCAGCAGAAATGGTTACGCCGTCACCACAATGGGAGCCGTTGGGTGTGAAGGCCGCTACAAGCCTGGCCAACCTGTGTCCTGGCACAACAGAGGAGACAAAAAGGCTGTGGCAACGCCAAACCTAGATACTGTTTTGAAAATTAAATGAGAGCAAAAATTAATCAACCTGAAGTTCAACCTCTCGGGTTGCCCAGAGAGGTGGTGGAAGCCCCAGCCCTGGAAGTTTTGAAGGCCAGGTTGGATGGGGCTCTGAGCAACCTGCTCTAGTGGGAGGTGTCCCTGCCCATGGCAGGGGGGTTGGAACTTGATGATCTTCAGGTTCCCTTCCAACCCTGACAATTCTATGATTCAGTGACAGGAGAGCTCTCAATATTAAGACCGTATGACTCCAAATGCTCTTGTTCCACCTATACATTAAATTTGCATACTGATTGGAGTTTTGAAAAGAGTAAATAAGGAGGTTCCTATGAGATTAACAGAATTATTAAATCTTAATTATGCTTCCGTCCCCGGTAGGAGAAATACAAAGCAAACAGCTCTCAGCTAGGAATTGGCCTTCAAAGTCAGAGAGGAAAGAATATTTTCCGTTAGGTCGATAATGTAATTAGTACAATTTCATTGAATCAAAGCATTAGCAGGTAAGAGGAGAAAGAGAACCTTTGTGCATATGTTTTCTTGTATTTAATTTTAGTTTTGATTGGAAGTTCACTAACTTACAAAGAGATCCTTGTATGAAACAATAGGCAGACACCTTAAGGTCAATCATCAAAAAGGTGACACAGGAGAAGTAGGATGAGACGCTGATCCAATCATTTTTAAAACCTGTTTTAAGAATGTATGGAAAGCTCTTTTAAAGAGCTCTCTGTTAGGGGGATAACATCTCGAGACACTCGGACTGAATTGAGGCAAAGGAATTCAACCCTCACCAACTTGTTGGAATTTTTCGAAGATATTACTGCGGTGAGAGATAAGGAGAATTCTCATTTAATTAGGTTTTCAGGAGATAGTTACATCAAAGATTACTGAATAAAAGGTATAGAGCAAAGGCTAAGAGCTAACATAGGATAAAAATTCCCTCCTAAAATCAATAACAAATGACAAGGATGTGCAGCTATTGTTTAAAAGAAAAGAGGTCAGTGCTTCTGATGGGATTAGTTGCGGTATATGCTTCAAACGTTCTAAAAATACAGAGGTACGAGTAATTTGAATGGGACTTTGAACAATCATGGGCCACAGTTTCTGAGGGAGTATATCCACTTTGTGCCTCACAGCTCTCACAAATTTACCTTCCTCAGGAAACAAAACAGGATTTTCCAAGTTGATTAACATCTGATGGAGTGGAGGAAATTGCGGATTTCTTACAATATTCTCTTGTCTTAAATGGGAAAAAGGAAGATTTGATGGGACAGCTCCGTGCCGTGCTGGCCGAAAAACATGGCCACGAGTAACTGTGGGTATTTAAAAGTTCGTTAGTGCGGCTTTCAGGCCGATCTAATTTGGCACAAGAATTTGAAAACTCAGCGATGTTGGAGCATACAGCCAACCAGCAGATGACGGCCGTGTGCTCCCTCTGCCCTGCCCTTCAAAACCACAGGCAACGAGATTAGAGCTTCCCCCAAGTTCCAAACGCCGCGGAAACAGCGAAATGTTTCCATCGCAACTCCTTCTACGCCAAGATTTGACCCGGCGCTGATGGGAAAAGTGCTGGAAATTCAAGCCCCGTTCAGAACGAGTTCGTGGAGCAGAGTGGAAAAAGAAGGGAAGTGAGTTTCAGATAAACACGGGCACAAAGAAAGGACTGGGCATGTTGGGTGGGACAGGCTTTTCCTGCCCTTGTCCTGAACGTTCCTTATGTTCTTTCTCTGATTCCTCGTCACATGCTCCAGGTGAAAGCGCTTCCTTTGCTCTTGTGGTTTTCTTTCCACCTGTAGCTCCTGCTCTAGCGTTTTCCTAAAACTTAAGTTACCTCTTTCTGACCCAAACCTGACAGCCCAAAATCCACCATTCTGAGCAGAGAGCCAAAAATTGAAAACCCCGTACCAGTTCTGGGGATCGTGCCTCCTTTTTTGCACCTGTGAAGCAGATTTGTTCTTAGAGCCATTTTTAGGAGGTTGCTAGTAATTGAAAACGCTGTGTACGTAGCATCATTGTGCTGTCTTCCAATAGACTCAACACGCTGTTTGCAGTAAGAAATCTCTTTTATCTTCTCTGTGAATGAAGCAAAGTCAGGTGAGCAAGCTTCTCTGACAGAAAGGTATGTTATTGAGTGATTTGCCTGACGCAAGCTCTATTGGCTGGTGCAGTAATTGCAGAGCGAGGAAATCTCCGTGAGTATTCGGGATCACAAAGAAATTTTTTGTTCTTATTTTCTTTAACTTGTTCCGATCGATTTCCAGCTGTAATCATTTCGCTGTCTGAGCGAGGACACTGCTTCCCAGACAAACAAAGAGAGCAGGAGTCGGGTTATTCGGGAAAGGGCAAGTTATCAAGGGATCTGCACCACCCAGAGCTGCTGCCGGTGCCGAGCAAGCCCTGCGTGTGTTGCCCAGCGGAGCACATCTGGACTGGTGCCCTTCCAGCTGTTGCCAACACAAATACCCATTTTGCTCAGCTTCTGAGGGAAAAGCTGGTGCCCGTAGACACTCGTTGCTGGAGTGTAGTCATGTTCAAGCCTTCTCCTGTGTCTAAGTCACCATGTCCTGTCTCCTATAGTGTCTGCTGTACACTCACTACCTATGGTAAACACTTTGATGTTCTTTGGGGGTCACCAAACTGGCCTTTTCCTAGTCACATGAAGAGAATCACCCAGAACAAAATTCAAATTGGAGAGAAACTTCTGTGATTCTGTGAAACTTAAGAACTAAGCCAACATAATAAATCTACAACCTTGTCTACGGGGCTGGAAGAATTGCTGAAGAGGTGGAGGAGGGCCAAGAGTCTAGGAGGGTGGTCTAGCAAAGGAGCAAAGCTGTAGCAGAAGTTTAGGGCATCAAAGTTTAAGTTGTTGAAGTTTAGGAGTTGTTCGACCTAGAGAAGGCTCCATGGAGACCTTCTTGGGGCATTTCAGGACTTGAAGGGGGTCTATAAGAAAGATGGGGACAGACTTTGGAGCAGGGCCTGTTGGGACAGGACAAGGGGGGATGGGTTGAAACTAAAACAAGGAGATTTAGACTGGAGAGAAGGGAGGAATTGTTGGTGCTGAGGGTGGTGAGAGCCTGGCCCAGGTTGCCCCAAGAGGTGGTGGCTGCCCCATCCCTGACCCCATTGCAGGGGAGGTTGGATGGGGCTCTGAGCAACCTGCTCTAGTTGCAGATGTCCCTGCTCCCTGCAGGGGGTTTGCACCAGATGGCCTTGCAAGGTCCCTTCCCACCCAAACCATTCAATGATTCTATGAAGCTTTGTGAGAATAAGCCCCCTCCTGAGCAGTGCAGAACTGTGGAGCCACAGCTCCCAGCGCCCGTCCCAGCCCAGCCATTGGAGAAGTTGCTTTGATCAACAATTTATACTAGTCCTGTCTGCAGCAGCATAAATAATTTTGGTCAGAGAAGTTTAGCCCAGAATAAAACCACGGTGACATCAATATGAGACCACAAGGATGACAGTCTGCCAGTTTACAGGAGAGTTACGATCCCACATAGACAATGTTTCCCAGGAACAGGAGTTTTGCGTAATTCTTTATGAAATTTTCAAGTCCTCCGAAGAGGGACGGTAAAGCTCTTTGATTTCTTTCAAGCTCGAGGTCAGATTTGCTGAGTGTTTGTCCTCCAGAGCACTCTCACAGACCAGGTTGGGCCAACCAGCTGGTACATCTACCGGAAAACCAGTGTGCACAGCCCGGCTTTCCCGAAACACACAATTTCACGGTTGTATTCACAACGAACAGCCCCAGGATGACGCGGCTCTTCTGACTTTCTGTTTCTACCCCGTCTGCCCTTCGTGCAGCACCTCAGATGAAGCAGATGGCTCTGCCTGTGGGTGTCCCTGGAAGAGTTTTGCCACCAAGGGATGAGGGATTCTCAAGAAGCTCCTGGAGTCCAGGCAGCCTACATGGGCGACACAAGGAGCAAGGTTGACACCAGAGTAGGGATCCAGCACAAATTTCATCGCTCCGGTGAAAACTAAAGGCTTGACATCACACTGAGATCTGTTATCCCAAAGGACATCCAAGAAAGTTGTTAACAAAAAAGCAGATTTAGGGATTTTTTTGGACTGATGATTGCCGGTTTGAGGCTCTATTGCTAAAGATAATGGGGTGAGGAAGCTCCTGTGATGCGTTATAAATGTGTTGTCATTCTGGAGTCATTCCCCCGTAAACTGAAATGAAGTGTAAGGGACATTCATGCTCCACATCATTCCTGGGGGTTTTCTCAAAGTGTTCAGAGGAAATTGCCACCTCCCTAAGTGCCAGATCCCAGGGTATGAAAACAACAGGGAGCCATGTTTAAAAACATAAAACTAAAAAAAAAGCTAAGTAACATTTTTCAGACAGCTTTCTGGCTTGCCAAAAAAAATTTCCTCCATTCCTCCTGAGTCCAGGGATGTTCCTCACCAGGAGCTTTTAAATAATATGAAAAATCAGGGGGGTTCAGACTAAAGTTCGTTGCTGTTTGCAAACCAACTACTCCTCTCAGCCCTCTCCTTTAGTTGTCTGCGTTCGCCTCTCCTTGTTTCAGCAGCATTTCTCTGCAGAGCCCTTTCTTCATCTTGGAGTTTATTCCTAGGTTTTCCCTTCCAGGAGCGGGCGGCATTTCAGCACGCTGGGCTCGCTGGCTCAGTCACAACAAAGGAAAATAAAAATAACCGGCTGAAAAAGCCCCGAACCTGCCGGAACGCGCGACGCTCAGCACTGAAAGGGCACAAAGTGCCCTTCTATTTACAGCTCTTGTTCTGAGAAAGCGTCAGGCACACTTTGGGCACCGGCTACAATGGAGCACCCAGGAAAATTCACAGCCTTGCATTCCGCCCGTGAAAGCCTTTTGATTTGCTGCGACACCAGTAATTTCCCAGCAAAACGGGGCTCGCTCGGAGTTTCGCTTTGTCTGGTTTGTGCAAGCAAATGCCGGGCCGGACGTGCCAGCTCGGTCGCGGGGCGAAAACGCCGATGACTAAATAAAATCCTGCGCTTGCTCTAATCCAGATTTCTCCATGTATTTCTGTCGTCGTATCTTTGCTGAGGCACGCAGGCTGGGCGCGATGACTCAAGAAAGGGGCTTTCGGTGTAATAACAGACCTGCAGTATCTCATTCATTGAGTGATGAGGCTTTGAGGAGGACACAACACTCCCAATTTACCAGCCTTTAATCTTTTTTTTTTCTTTTTTTTGTCCTTATTTGGGTCGTGCTGAACTACATTTCATAAATTACGAGTTTGCTGCTTTCTCTCCTTCTTTTCAAGCTTCCCTTAACGATATGGTTTTCCAGTTGGGTAGCAGGTAAGACCGATTGAAACGTCAGAGAGCAGAGCAACCACGGAGATAGAATCAAGTTGCTGTTTGCAAGGAATAAAAGAAAATTATGTCGCACATAACATGCAGAAGACGTATCCAACGAGACAGCACTAGTAGTTCGGAGGGTTTTGAGGCTGTGTTTAGAAGTCAGCCAAGCTGTGTACTGAGCGCCGTGTGGGCTGACCACCGACAAGTGTCCTCTGCAGGTTGGTGGTGCCACAGAAGCACGTTTGATGGGCCAAAGTAGATCCCTGGGGAGGGGGGACACCGCACTTGTGCTGTCTTTTGGTAGGCCTAGGAGGTCTAAGATGTCATAAACTGACTTGGCAGGGCTTGGTTAACTGTTAACTTGATGATCTTCAAGGTCTTTTCCAACCCAAACCGTTCTGTGATTCTGTGAATCTATAACTCTGTGTTTCTATGATTCTATGTGTCTATGGTTCTGTGATTCTAGGTTTCTATGATTCTGTGATTCTATGTTTCTATAATTTTACGATTCTGTGATTCTATGATTCTATGATTCTGTGATTCTATGTTCCTATAATTCTATGATTCTATGTTTCTGTTTCTATGATTCTATGACTCCGTATTTCTACAGTTTTACAAACTGAGCCGCTTTCTGTAGCCCTTTCTCCTCATACTTCCCAGTACCCGCCATCCCTGGAGCTCAGGCTGAGAGGGCACGTTCCTGCCTACCTCTTCAGCCCTTCAAGCACCTTCCTGTAGGATGCTCACTTTGCAAAACCAGCTCAGAAAGCCCATGCTTTTTTGAGGCTGAAACCTATAATCAAGCACAGCAGCAAAAGTAGGGTGAAAAGTGGGGGGGGAAATACCACAGAGAAATGAAGGAAAAAAATTCTGAAAAGGCACTGAGGTGACTCAGCAAGGCTCAGTCACAGTAAAAAAAAAAAAAAAAAAAAAATCTGAACTGAAGCCAAATAATAACTGTGGTCCTGTGGGTCCATTAAGGTACATTAATGCTGCTGCTTTTCCATCTGTTCCCTGAAGTTCCAAACCAAAACCATGTCATCTGCAGTCTTGGCTTCCTCATTGTGTGAAACATTCATCTATTAAATTAATCTGGAGAAAATGGATCCATTTCATCCCTGTTGGGACTTAGTTTTGTTTTAATAGAGTTGCATACCCTGGATCGTAGCCCACTGAGGCCACCGATAAATTACATGTGAATAAAAAGAAAACTCAAATGAAACAAATAAATAATGAAACTAAGTGCTATTTTTTTTTTCCCCTCTAACAGAAATGCCTTTGGGATAACTGCAATTTCTGTTCCGTCGTGTTGAGGTTAGCGATTTGCACCAATGCAATTGGCACAAGAACCCTAGGAAGCCTTGTTTTTCTATAAACAATGCACAATTATAAAATTTAATGTTAAATTCCCATCTCCTTGTATCTTCTAACTATGAAACAAAAATTCCCCGGTACCGGTATCACAGAGGGAAAGGCTCAAGCTTGACCTTGTTAAGCAAAAAAAAATTGGGAATGCTCTTTGCAATCTCCTAAGCTTAGTGTTTTATATTGGAAAATTCCCTTCAGTCCCCTCCTAATTGTCAGTGCTCACTTAGCTCACCGTAGCGATGCAACCACCCACTTGGAGCAGCAGCAAAATTTATTTCTAGTGCTTCTAAACCGTATTTAAGCTCAGGGTGTTCAACACTGTGCCATAAAAGTAGACTAGAAACATGTCTGTTAATGTGCTTAACAAATTCAGCTTCATTTACGTGTCTCCACTCAGGACTATCCTGTACCATTTAATGGTCATTAGGTGCCATGTCCTTAAGTCATGGAAATGGCCCTTAATAATTGAACCTTCCAGGGTTTTTCTGCTGCATATGAAATTGTTTCAGTATTTTCCGACTGGTTTGTTTTTAATTGGAAAGCATCCTTTTCTTACTGGCCATAAACTGTCGAGGCCTTAGGAGTAGGATTTAAATTTATAGCAAACTTAGAAACTAGAGCATTAAATTCACTTATAGAGGTTTTAATTCAGTTTCTTTGTGCCTCCTCTTACTGAAAACCTTTAGAGCTGGTTGAAGTCAATAGCCATCTGCCTACCTTTGCTCCAGGTCTAAATTTGAAGTTACTAACTTCTAAAATGACTCTATCACAACAAGAATCAGAATAATTTCGATTGGGAGAGACCTTTAGGATCATCAAGCTCAACTGTGACCCCATCCCTGCCAGGGCACCCCTGAGCCCTGTCCCTCAGCACCACATCTCCACGCCTTGGAAACCCCTCCAGGGAGCAGGGGGACTCCAGCCCTGCCCTGGGCAGCCTGGCACAGGCCTGGACAACCCTGCAGGGGAACAAATTGTTCCTCAGCTCTGATCTAAACCTCCCCTGGTGCAACCTGAGGCCATTTCCTCTTGCCTTACGGTAGTACTATGAAGAAATCAACAGATAAGAAGAATAATTTCTTCATTTTGGCGTAAGAATGGCAGAATTCACTTTAGCAACTTCAGGAATTCAAGTCATCAAACCACAGAATGCCAAAGCAGGATGGAAATGTCGACTCTGCTCTGTTGAAATCCACACCCTCTGCTCTGGATGGGAAGGAGAATTTGAGATTTCTCCTCTTGGGTGCAGATGTGGGAAACCCAGTTCATAGCACTACTGGACTCTGGAATTTTAACAGCCACAGTTCTTGCTTTTAAAAGGAGTAGAGCGCGGTGACTACAGGGTAGGTGAAGGTCCTGAGGTTGACAGGTCTCCACTCATGAGAAAAACCTGTGGTTCATGTTAACATGTCTCCCTCACTTCTCCCATTTTTACACAGCTTAAAAGTCTGGTTCAATCTTGTAAGCAAATAATGTATACACATATATATATATATATACATATACAGCTGCTGAAGTATTTGACTGGCCTCTGGAAAATAGTAGGTTTTACAAGGATAATCATGGAACCGTAGAATCGTTTTGGTTGGAAAAGACCTTTAAGATCATCAAGTTCAACTATTAACTCATCACTGCCAAGCCTACCACTAAATCATGTTATAAAACTCTGCCTGCTTGGCTTTTTGTACAAGAAACTATCTTCCTAGATATAGATATTTTTATGGTAATCCTAACTGTGTGATATGGAATAGATAAATATTTATTAAAATATATGTAATTTTACTAGGGGGGCTCAATTTCCCTGTACCAAGTGCAAATGCTTAACCCTATTTAGCTATTCCAGAGGCATCAGGATGGACACACACATCTTCTTAAAAACTCTGATTCCTGTCTATCCCTGACCATTTTCCCCCTTCCCTGCTGCAGAGACCAAGTTCCATTTTCAGCTCGTGCTCACAGAAACGTTTCAGAGAAGCCACCAGCCTCTCCCAGGGCTACTTTTCCCAACTTAACCACATTACCCTTCCTACTTGTAATTTTAACTCGCTGCCTCGGAATGAAAAAAAAAAAACACAAAAAAACAAAACAAGAAAAAACCCCACCAACCCCAGCTTTCAGCTGTGTGTGTCAGCTGTCCCAGCTCAAGTGGTTAGATCAACATGTCATGAAGGAACATGAATGAAAGGATGTGAGTTTTTTTCTGAAAGTAAACCACCAGAAAGCCCTATTGTGGCAGGCAGATTAAGGAAGTTTCCTTTTCTGTGCAGAATTAACATGGAAATAATAAACGGGTAAGCTAATCTGGGCTAAGGAGAACCAACTTTTGAACTCCTAGAAAATAAACGAGGGTCATTGCTAAGAAGCAGCTACACAAAGTTGCCTAAAGGATTTTTTTTTTTCCTATGCTTTTTCTGCGCCTTTTGAAAAATAAGAGAATCCAGAAAAAATCAGACAAGAAAGAGAAGTCCATGTTAAACTTCACCGGAGTGCGTTGTATATTTAAATTTGACTGGGGACTGAAATATGTGAGGTTATATTTAACAAAGATGAATGTTTTGTTTCATACTCTAATGAAAAGCCTTTGAAAAACCACCAGTTGCCACAATACCTGATTTCTATTCTCTTTGCCTGAACAGCCTTGTGACTTAACCTGTCTGTAAGGCCAAGTTTTCTCAATGTTGTTTTTAGTCTCAGTTTGAAAAGATGAAGAAAGTAGAATAACAAACATTTTCCTTTAATTTTGTTGATTTTTTTGGCTTAGGAATTTTTCAGTGGAGTGGGGGGTTGATATTTGTCCTGAATTCTGGTTAATTATCACAAACAGCTGCTGGCTCAAGAAATTGGGAGCAGCTGCAACTGGGAAGGACCACAGTTGGGATAAACAACCGAGCCAGCTAATGGGATGGTTGATACCACACTGAGTCATGTCCCTATATAAAGGGAGGGCTAGCCAGGGGTGGAGATAGCTGTTTTCACCTTGTTTTGATGTGGCTGGAGCAGGGAAAGTTGACATCTTGGGCACAGGTAGCGCCTTCCTGGACTCTGTCACTTGTTTTATCTATTATTTCACCGGTCCCATTGTTAATACTGGTGTTTTCTTCTCTTTTTGTGTGGTTTTATTAAACTTTCCTTATCTCAGCCTCTGGGGGCTCACCTTTTTTCTTCCTCCTGATTCTCCTTCCCATCCCACAGGAGGCAGTAGGGAGGGGANGTACTTGTCTTTTTTTGATAGGAGAGTGGCAAATTATAAATATAAATTCATAATTGGCACAAGCACAAATAGATATTTTGAAAGTTAAGCAGCTAAAATACATATAAGGAACTGAAAGCTAAAGATTTATTAAAAAATTCTAAATTATCTGACATTCTTTAAAGGCTTTCTCTGTAATTTATTTGAATAAACTGGACACCTGAAGAAAACCTGTAGTGGGAGGTACCAAACACTGTCAGAAATGGAGGAGGTGTTCTTTAGGAGATCAGAGTGAGGCTGAAAAATTGGCTGCAACTCCAGATAAGTAATTTTTGGTTTTTCCTCTGCTTCCCAGCATCATAGTACTAGTCTTTCTCCAGTGCCATCAGACAACAAAATGATGGTTATGCACTTTAAGCTACGTGTAGATAAAGCCCACAGTATAAAAACCATGTATTTTTAGTGTTATTTTTATATTCTCTCTTCCCATAAGAAAAAAAAATCCCAAGTGCTGATATGACTTAGAAAATAATACAGTGACCTCTAGATAATAAAATCATATAAGAGTGGGCCTTTTTTCTTTATTAAATGGGATTTTCTCTCTGAGAAGAAAATAAACATGGAAGATTTTATGTGCAGATTTATAAAGTGCTGGTGCATGAACTGGAGGCCTGGATGGTCGTGGCAGACTGCTTGGCACAAGTACAAATAGAATAATTTGAAAATTCATCAGCCAAAATACATCTATCAAGCTAAAAATGTTTCTGTGCATAGTGGCTCTTGGGGTTAGACATCTGTATATTATTGAAAACTAAAAAATGATGCTAAATCCACCAGAGAGACACATCAGCCTTTAAATAAAGTTTGAACTGGGCTAGTGATAGAGCCATAAGAGAAGCTACAAGATAACATGGGACAGATTTCTTCTTCAGTTCTACCTGTGCAATTCTGTTCGTTACAGGAGAATTTAATCTCCTGGCTTCTAAAGAAGCAAGTAGGAAACTTTTTTAATCCAATATGGTCGTGTTTCTACAGGATCCCAGGACTATGACAGTTCTGGGTTTTTGGGTAGTTGATAATTCCCAAATAGTCCTTTCAAATACTTTGGCAATGGCATTTGGGTGAGAGATAAGATTGTAAGGATCTTTCCAGAGGCAACTAGTAAAATGAAGGTAAAACCAGAGCAGAGTCTGTGGGGAATCTGTAGCCAGGGGACCTGTGAGCAGCTCCGTGGGGTTTGGTAGAGCAAGGACCTCATGCTTCCGAATTTTCTGTTGCCAAGGGGAGTGATTTGGACTTTCACAAATTTGGCAAAAGAATTGTTAGTATATGGGAGAGCGGGCCTAGACTTTGAGAACTAGGAGTGAAAAACTTTGATTAACCTACTGCTTCAAAAATATCGTAGTGGCCACGTAGCTGTATGACCAAGCCCTCAACTCGAGAAGAGATCCCGTAGACAAGCATAAAACCACAGAAAGTCACTAGTCAAAGGTTACTGAGGTGAAAAAGAAATGATCATTGCTGTGGATAATATTTATGTATTTCCATAATATGAGTGATCACTGTGGTATTAGCATGATGGGCAACCTTCCTGTAGGAAATTTAAGATCTGTGGTTTCAGAAGGAGCTGATAATGTTTTCACATAAATTTCAAATGGCTTCTTCTGGTTAATTCCAAGGGGGGCTGTTACTGAGAGGCATGGAATTTGTCAGCCAGGGGTTCATATCCGAAGATGGCAGGGACAAGCACCATTGTATTGTAAGAGTAGACCCACAGAGCCCTGAAAATTCCCTTTTGATCTACAAATCACACAAAAATCTCTGGGTATTGAGTTTCGCTGCTCGCTTCCAGCTCAAATTAGCCAGGACAAAGTTGGACAGAATTCGTAAAACTTTGAAATTAATTTTGGACAAGTTTAATGTGAACTTGGGTTAGATTAAGTTTTGGAAGGGAGCTGTTTAAGACACAGCATTTTTTACTGATTAAATCAAAGGAAATACAGTGGAGCCATACACAGAAAAAACATCATCCTAGCACTGCATCTAATTTTTCTCATCTCTTTCAATTAATTTTGTATCTAACCGTGTGAAAGAAACCAAAACTAGAACCACTGTATTTCTCCATGCTTTAAGAAGGGAAAAAAAAGAAAAAAAAAGAATAATATATCTTTCTTCTCTCTAATTTGTCATTTGGATGAAGAAGCTGCAGGGTTGGCGGGCAAANAGTGGAGTGGGGGGTTGATATTTGTCCTGAATTCTGGTTAATTATCACAAACAGCTGCTGGCTCAAGAAATTGGGAGCAGCTGCAACTGGGAAGGACCACAGTTGGGATAAACAACCGAGCCAGCTAATGGGATGGTTGATACCACACTGAGTCATGTCCCTATATAAAGGGAGGGCTAGCCAGGGGTGGAGATAGCTGTTTTCACCTTGTTTTGATGTGGCTGGAGCAGGGAAAGTTGACATCTTGGGCACAGGTAGCGCCTTCCTGGACTCTGTCACTTGTTTTATCTATTATTTCACCGGTCCCATTGTTAATACTGGTGTTTTCTTCTCTTTTTGTGTGGTTTTATTAAACTTTCCTTATCTCAGCCTCTGGGGGCTCACCTTTTTTCTTCCTCCTGATTCTCCTTCCCATCCCACAGGAGGCAGTAGGGAGGGGAAGTGATGGGTTTAGCTGTTGGCAGAGGTTAAACCGTAACAGTTCCTCAGGTGAATCTCACCCATTCTCTCACCTGCCCACACCGAAGCACACAAACACCTTGTCTTTACCGTGGTGGTGGGGGGAAAGACTATCATCTTTCTGGCATCACGAGAATAGAGAGCAAAGAGGCCAAATCAAGCATTAGAAACAAACGCTGACTGGATGGCAGGTTGATGCCTGGCTGCTGGATGACCAAGGATGCTGCTGCCAATGTT